>JAHSUH010002260.1:0-14992 GCA_025388415.1 Cynanchum wilfordii | reverse complement strand
GGTTGTGAGTTAATAATATTCAATGTAAAGAATCTCACAAACTTCTAGTTGTGAATTAAGCAAATAATCTCACAAAATTCAGTTGTGAGTTAATAATAAGCTCATTAATAATAACAAAATAACAAAATATTTATAAACGAAAACTTTAAATATAAGATAATAATAATTCTAAAAGGTGAAATATATTACATAAAAATATTAAATAACAAAAGATAATATATTACATATAATATCATATTCTAGTTCTTGTGGACACTTCCGTCCCCGATCAAATGATCAATTTTTCCTTCCGGATGTTCGAAAAAGTTAGCTACATCCAGGTGAGCCACATCAATATTTTCAAGATCATCATCATCATCATCATTATTTCTTTCATAAGTGGAATTTTGAGAAGTAAAATTTACTTCGACATTTTTGCCTTTCTTGTCAATAGATGCTTGATATAAATCAACAAGATGTCTTGCCGTATGACAAACACGGGCCCAATGACCTTTCATACCACATCGATAACATTTATCTTCATAATTTTTGAACAATATTTCTTTTCTCATTATTTTTTGTCTATTTCGGGTGGTCATCATTTTTGGCACTGAATGACGATTATAAGGGCCAAATTTATCACGAGTTTGTCCATGATCATATTTACGACCACGACCACGAACAGCGACCCCGACCATGATCTCTTCCGGGATCATGTTTTCTAACGACATTCACATTTCGGGAATGGAGTAGAGCCTGTTAGTCTAGTTTCATGATTTTTCATCAATAATTCATTATTTTGTTCGCAACAAGAAGACAAGAAATTAACTCAGAATATTTCTTGAAGCATTTTTTTACGATATTGTTGCTTGCAAGATAATATTAGTGGCATGGAAAGTGGAGAATGTTTTCTCCAACATATCATCATCATTATATCAACTCCACATAATTTTAATTGTGAAACAATTTTAAACATCGCAGAATTATAGTTACTTACGGATTTGAAATCTTGCAACCTCAAGTGCAACCAATCATACCGTGCTTTAGGGAGAACGACCATCTTCGGGTGGTCGAATTTTTCTTTCAAATTTCCCCACAAAATAAGAGGATTTTTCACGGTAAGATATTCATTTTTCAAATCCTCATGAAGATGATGACGGAGAAAAATCATAGCTTTGACACGATCTTGTGCTGATGTGACATTATTTTGTACAATGGTGTCTATCAGACCCATTGCAGCAAGATGCATCTCGGCATCTAATGTCCATGATAAATAGTTTTTTCCGGTAACATCAAGAGCCACAAATTCAAGCTTAGTGAGATTTGTCATAATGGCAAATAACGTACCTGATTTTTCTTCAAATAAACTTCAAAAATATTTTACTCGGTAGTAGAGCCTCGTGCTAGTCTCAGTTGGTTAGAGACTCGTGCTGATAACGTGTTATAAAACTATTGTTACTAAAAAAAATATAGAACAAAATGTAAGATTGAGATCAAAGGGAAGATAAGCTTTCTTGAGAGAAGCTTTCTTGTATATTTCATATATATTCTTGTGACTTCAAAACTACACATTTTAACCCCTATTTATAGGGATGAAGAGGTAGTAGAGATAATGTAAATAATAACAATAATGGATGAAGATAGTGAAAGTAATTAGGTATGAAGATAGTGGAGATAATTAACATACAAATATTCATAATATATCTATTTTATTCTCTATATTATATTTCCTCAAAACATGAGATTCGGAGATCCCTAAAGTAACCATTTTCCCCCAACTCTTCTCGCTGTTGTGTCTATGGTTATATATATATATTTCAGTTGTTTTTCCTCTAATGGTTACATTCTTTTGTTTCCATTGATCTCATAACCTGGATTTTCCATATCTATCCACTAAAGAAAGGGAAAATTGGGTTCTTTTTTTTTTTAAGAAGAAATTTTTTCATCTTACGGTGCATTTTTTCTCTCCTTTTTTTCATGTACTCACACACACAAATATATATACATTTATATATTATATAAAACCAGTTACTCAACACTTAGGAAAAAAAAAAGAAAAAAAAAAGAAAAAAATCTATGATAACCCGAATGTTAGCAAGGTGTTGAACTCATAATGAAGGAGTGGAGTATGTCCGAAACAAGTATGAAATTATCCTTTTGTAATCACCAATTTGCTGTCCAGTGTTAGGATCAATAAGGTAAGGCACCTGCAAGATTTATTTTTAGAAATCTCGAAGATCGAGTTCCTTAGAACTCAGAATTTTCTCCTTTGATGAAGAAAAAAATCGCAGACTGGAGCTTGTGAAAATACGTCAAGAAGTACGATAAAATAGATCAATAAATACTCAATGACGACAAAAAATTATATACAGGCAAGTTGACAAGTTTCATGTCTAAACTATTTACAATTTGCAAGTTACGCTTTAGCATTTTTAACTTAGAAAATATAACGTATTACTTGAATGTTTGATGACGAAATTCAAAATTTTTTTAACTTTAATTTTAACTTTTTAGATTATTAAATGTTTAACAAATTATGAAATAGGAGGTAACTTGCACATTGTATGATAGTTTAGGATGAAACTTGTCAATTTGCCTCATATATATATATATATCAGCAAGAGCTTATCCCTTTTGATCCAGATATCTCAAGCAATATGGATTCCTGAGTGACCCTGCACCTACATTGTGAAGAATGTACGGAAGCTCCAGTTCACGAGTGTTTCACGAACAATCCTAGCATACTGTAAAAGGGAAAAAGGATATCATATAATATCAAATAAGCTGTATGAATAGTATAGGATCTTCTTGGGTTGTTTTCAAATGAAAAAAGTTCCAGCTTTCTACTTGGGGCTTCTTCATCGGTAGATTTCTTCCACGGTGTCATTCCTCTGCCTGCTCGAAGAATAGTCGGCATCCATCCTATGATTATCGTCTTGGATAATGCAAGGACACAAATTTGCTGGGAAATGTTAAGAAACAATCACAATTGTGAAACAAATGCATGTATTCGAAGTCACTACTTTGATTAATCCGGATTCAATCCAAATTGCACTACAATCTAAGAAGACTTCATCCTAACTCTCTTATATAGTGCTTACAATAAATGTCAAACTTGTGACTTCAATGTAACTTTAGCTAAGGGCTTGAGTACTTATATAACTTTGATTTTCACCAAATTTACTCATACAACAAAGCAGAGAATTTTCGGACTACTTTGTACTAATTCATCACCATAATAGACATTGCATTCAACTCTACCTTTGGATATATGACTTTGATTTCTTGATTTTCATATTTCAAGCAATATCTCAACTTATGCGAAAAATGCAAGTTCAATAGTCGGAAAATGCATTTTTGGAAGACATTTTCTCTAGTTCAATCAAGACAAAATTTAATTTCGTAGCATACAAGGGTGGCCTATGTATCCCAACTTGTTCAATGTTATTGGTACATTACCTTTCCAAGAGGCCAAAAGAAGGGCTTCTTCCTTTGCCGTATTGCTGAAATAGGTATTTCACAATGTCACCCGGTAATCAAAGTCGCAAGCAATTTTATGTAAACTCAAAGTAGGCACTAGAATTTCCAAAAGCTCTCTGCTGCTATTTGCTACTTTTGAAAAGACATATGGAAGCAAAAAAGATGGGCTCTAAATTATAAATCAGAAGTTATAAACATCAACGAAAAAATTCTGGTTCCTGGAAAATAATTGCAATAATCACTTACTGCTTTCATAAAGTGAAATTCGGTGTTTGGATCAACCAGGAAAGGAAATCAGTATGATGCAACATTGAAAAAAAACAGGAAAAAGAGTAAATATGATAAAGTAGCCATAATTGGTAAAGGGAGTCTTGCTGAAAATTTTGTGGCACTTAAACTTGTGAAAACTTATCCTGGAACCGAGCTTACAGATTAAGGACCTCCACCCATCATTGGTAGAAGATTTTATTATCCAAAAAAATAAAGGAAACTTAGCTTATTTAATCCTCTATGTTTTAATATCTTACTATAAGTCTCGTATCAATTTTTTCTACAATATTGATCACTAAGGTTTTTACAACCCGTTGTATACATCTTTCTAGTCACTTTTCCATCTCCAAATCATAGGGTGACAATCCGTCTTGAGATAATTACACTTAACAAGCCGAACCCGACACGAAAACGACGTGAAAACTTTGAACCTAAACACGACGTGAGAAATAATCATGTCAACTCTCCAACCTGCCAACATAGTTACCCGATACCAATCCACTAACCCACCAACACGATTACCCGATTATGTGGGTTCACACCATTTATGATTAACGTTAAACAAGTTGAACTGCCCTAACACGAATTAGTTAACCCTCAACTCTAATATGTTATTTTTGAATCGGGTCCAATATTGCCACCCCTATTGAATCAAAATCAGCTTAAATCAAATGGAAAAGTGAAAGTGACCAAAAGGATTTATAAAGGTTGTAAAAATTTTAGGGATCAATAAGGTGAAAAAAAAAGGAACCTAAATGCGAATTGCTAAAACATAAGGGATTAAATAGGCTAATTTTCAAAAAAGAAAAATTGAAATTAACACAAACATGAATTTGGATATCACTTTCGGGTAAAACGGAATTATCTAGCAATATCAATAAAACAACTGCAAAAAACTACATGTCATGATGATCTAAAGTTAGAACTTATGGTCAAATAATTATCTTTCCTTCATAATTTAAGTTTGAAAATCAAATGGTTGTTTAATACTATACTGGATTAGGCAAAGGTCCGGGCTCAAGTTATCTCTGCACATCCGAACGTTGAAGTAATATCCTGGCAGAAATTTTTTCGGCATATTTGAGTTAATAAACCATTCTCTTCCAAAGGATCATACACATCAAGTCGGGTAGCAGTTCAAAAAGCTAATAGTGTAACTTTGATATGCACTAAGTTTGGAATATAGGTCCCAATAGTCGGACTAATAAGTAGAACAAAGTCATTGATGCTCAAATATATAACAAGAACCCAATAAAACGACTGTTCCTTGCCTCCATATTTTTTAACCATTTCTCCGTGTCTTCTTGAACCTTTAGGACAAGGATAGACCTGCATGTACACAGATATGATATGATAACACACCTTTTGAAACTCATAAAAAAGGTTAAAGCAGGCATTGACAATTGATAATATGTAAATTGAGCTAGCTAAGTGCCGGTGTTACATGACACAAGTCATACAACTGTTAGAAATTTGTCAAGAAACATATTCAGAATCATTTTCCAGAGGTCAACAATTTTGAAGGTTCAACAAAAGGAACATTGAAAAATCACATCTGTTAGGATAATAGGAAACATACATTTATATCCACATGAAGAAGGATCAAGCACAGTAATTCACCTCTACAGATAGATCAAGCTCTGTTAAAGCCTCTCGAACCCTCCTACAAAATGGGCATGCCTCTATGGCCAATTTCAAGAAATGATCGGTCGATCCATTTGAGATATCTACTAATCAAGACAAGAATAAAATAGTGGAGTTACACTTATTGGCCTAACAATGTTAACCTTTTCTTAAAATTGTCCACATAAGAACCTTAACATCACGAGCATAATCATATAAGTGCGAGAAAAAGAACACAGAGTCTGATGTGTTGAATTACATTTCGAGACATCAAACTTTTATAAGGACTTTGAATTATTAGACAGCTGTCTTTAAGATGATTCATCATAGATGACAAGAAATAAGAAAGGTAGAATATGAGGAGATAATTCACCAAATTCAAAGAGTTGTAAAAGCATTGGAGGGTCTTCTCTCTCAGCCCTTTGATTGTGGTCAAATAGTGATCTAGAGCCCCAGGGAAACCTTGCTAGGGTAGCTAGGGATGATGTTGCTTCCTGTAGTTTCAGAATCAACAACATTTAAAACATGCAATGCATTGCAAGTATTAATGTGTTGCCAATTGGAAATTATATAGTCTCTACTTTTCCTCCTGAATTTGGTTAACCATTGTCAAGAGAAGAACAAAATTAATCAACAGCATTTTCTGCTGCAGAATGTTGTTCATCACGAAAATTGTGGAACATTTACTACTTTACTTTTTAAAGTTTTTAACTGGAAGAAAAGCGGTAAAAACTGCTTTGAAAGTGTACATTTCCATGAAATTACCTCTAATGTGTAGTTCCACTGTCCCGGAAGGATCTCCTCCCTGCATGTGATAAACGGACCGGACAAGTAAGGAACAAAAATATCCATATGGAGAAGGGAAAAAGAATAAGAGTAAACTGAACAATTGCATCTTCGGATGTACTGCAATGTAATTGAACAGAAGTTATCAACACATCAAAGTCGGCTTTTGCCCATTCAGCATTACCATTACATGATATTAGAAGTAATTAGAAAGCAAACGGCTTCATAAAGAATCATGAATACAAGGGACTATTGACAGTGATACATCCAGATCATATAGAAAATTATGTATATACACATGCATATTAATAAAGGTATATATTAGTTTTGTTATTCATTTTATTCCTCATAAGCTTTTTTTAGTCTTTTTTACATTATTTGCTATATATACCAATGTTATGAAACCCTAGTCACCATTTTCATTCCATCTCCTGTCTTTCAACTTCCTCTTCAATTCTCACAGTTCACATAGATGAATGATTAGACAAATCAAAATCATTTGTGCTCATATAATTTTATAAAAGGTTAGACAAACAAAGAGAAAAAAAAAAATTTCTTGAGTGAGTTCATCAGGAATTAGTAACTAGATTTGTATTTATTTATTTATTTATATTCACCATTTCTTTCATATCATTTTTAAGTACAAGACCTTACTGTAATCCCTTATCAATAGCAGTGGAAATTTTTTTTTGAGCTGGCCAATCACATTATATTCCTTCAAAGACGGACAAGGCAACAATAAGCAAATTCATTTTCTATAAGACTATTTACTGAAAGCACTTTTAGAAAATGGTGAGTGGAACACTACTTACTGAAATTAGAGCTGAAAAAAGCACTTAAGGAATAAAGAATCAATAAAGGGAATCAACAAGAGACTTACGAAAAAGAGTTTGAGCAACGGACAAAGGAAAGACAATAAACTGGTTGATGAAGAATTGCTACTACTGCCAAGATTACTACTTTTAGCATCAATAGTCTTTGAATAAGAAATTTCCTCGGTATCTTGAGAAAAAACTCGGGATTCCTTATCTTGCCTGGGAAGATTTTCTCAACTGGAATCTGCTTCCGCTCTGGAAAAGAACCCAATTCTTATTCGAATTTATAGAGATACGAAAAATTCGAAATGGGGGTTTGCAGTAGAAATTCCCATTAGAATTTTGAAAATGAATTATTGGCAAACAACGGTAATTCCTCCGGTAATGGTGCTGAGGTGGTTTCAGGAGGAGAGCAAAGACGGAGCCAGGATGGTTTTGATATTGTTTTGTTTGGGGGGGCTGGTTGCTTTGGTTGTTTTGTAAATTTTTATAAATTATAATTAATAAAAACATTAATTAATAAACTTTCCAATAATTTTATTTAATTTAAATTTTTTTTTTTTCACACTCTCATTATTATTGAGTTTATTTGTAAATTCTTTTTGTTGTTGTAAAATTACTATAATTATAATATAATAAGAACAATATGAATCAAAATAACAATCAAACTTGTATATTTCTTGTTGTTCTCAAAACATACAAAACTACCTTCTATTTATAGGGATAACATATATGTAACATATATACACATATACATACAAGTTATGTATATATATATATATATAATAACTTTTCATTATTCATATGAAGATAGTGGAGTTGGTGGAATCTTTAAAGGAATGGACATTAGAGGTTATGAAGATAGTGGTGGTAGTGAAAGTAGTGGAAGTAGGGACATACAAATATTCATAAAACTCCCCCTTTTTTGGATGTCCATTGTACAAGGAATATGCCTCATTAAAACCTTACTAGAGAAAAACCCAGTGGGAAAAAACCCTAGTGAAGGAAAAAGAGTACATCGTTCCTTGTACACTCCCCCCGATCATTACATAATATCTTTCAACCGACGCATTCCAATATTACGAACCAATCTTTCAAATATTGAAGTCGGTAATGCCTTTGTGAATAAGTCTCGAAATTGTTACTTGAACGGATCTGTTGTACATCAATATCACCATTTTTACCGAGATCATGCGTGAAGAAGAATTTTGGTGAAATATGCTTTGTACGATCTTGTTTGATATACCCCTCCTGTAATTGAGCTATACATGCGGTATTATCTTCATAAATTATTGTCGGAGATTCTTTGCCCGAAGATAAACCACATGTCTCTCGGATGTGTTGAGACATGGATCTTAACCACACACATTCACGACTTGCTTCATGGATTGCTATAATCTCTGCATGATTTGAAGATGTAGCAGCTAGTGTCTGTTTTGTAGAACGCCATGAAATAGCAGTTCCTCCACATGTAAAAACATAGCCTGTTTGAGATTTTGCTTTATGTGGATCGGATAAGTAACCAAGATCGGATAACCAACAAGTTGTGGTTTAGTACTATTGACATATAATAATCCCATATCAATTGTACCTTGGAGGTATCGAAAAACATGTTTAATTCCATTCCAATGTCTTCTAGTTGGACATGAACTAAACCTTGCTAATAAATTAACAACAAAAGCTATATCAGGTCTTGTATTGTTAGCAAGATACATTAGTGCACCTATTGCACTAAGATATGGTACTTCAGGACCAAGAACTTCTTCATTATCCTCACAAGGTCGAAAAATGTCCTTTTTCACATCAAGTGATCGAACAACCATTGGGGTACTCAATGGATGTGCTTTGTCCATGTAAAATGTTTTAAGGACTTTTTCAGTATAATTTGATTGATGAACAAAAATTCCACTTTCATCTTTCAAGTGCTCAATCTGCAAGCCGAGACAAAATTTTGTTTTTCCGAGATCTTTCATCTCAAATTCTTTCTTCAAAGAATCCATTGCCTTTAAAATTTCTTCAGGAGTTCCAATAATATTTAAATCATCAACATAGACAACAATTATAGCAAATCCTAAATTTTCTTTTTTAATAAATACACATGGACAAATTTGGTTATTTTGATAACCTTCTTTCAATAAATATTCACTAAGACGATTGTACCACATTCTTCCAGATTGTTTTAAACCATACAAAGATCTTTGTAATTTTATTGAATATAACTCTCGAGAATTTGATTTATATGCTTCAGGCATTCTAAATCCTTCAGGGATTTTCATATAGATATCACTATCAAGTGAGCCATATAAATAGGCTGTAACTACATCCATAAGATGCATATCAAGTTTCTCATTAATGGCCGGACTAAGGAGATAACGAAAAGTAATTGCATCCACCACAGGAGAATAAGTGACCTCATAATCAATTCCCGGTCTTTGAGAAAAACCTTGTGCAACAAGGCGTGCTTTATATCTCACAATTTCATTTTTCTCATTTCTTTTCCGCACAAATACCCATTTATACCCTACAGGTTTGACATTTTCAGGTGTCCGGATTATGGGTCCAAAAACTTCACGTTTTGCAAGTGAGTTTAATTCTTCTTGAATTGCATCTTTCCATTTCAACCAATCTCTTCTAAGTCTACATTCATCAACAGATGTAGGCTCATTATAATCATTTCCATTCATAACAGTTGATGCTACATTATATACAAAAACACTATCGATAGTTATTTCTTCTCGGTTCAATCGTTTCCCCGTTGAGACATAATTTATAGAGATCTCATCATTCTCTATTTTTCCAATATTTTCAGCTTCTTCAGGTACCTGAACTTCTTCTGGATTTCTTTCATTTTTTATGTCTCTTGATTCTTCTAGAGTATCAATCCCGGGCTCATTATTAACATTTGCTCCCTTCCTTTTACGAGGATTTTTATCTTTTGAACCAATTGGTCTACCACGTTTCCGACGTGCTATAGACTCATTTGCTATTTCATTTACAGATTTTCCTATTGGGATTTCAATCCGTATAGGAGCATTTTCAGCCGGTATATGTGACTTAGTCACTCTCTTTAGATCGGTAAATGCGTCGGCGAGTTGATTTGCTATACTTTGCAAGTGTATTATCTTTTGAACTTCGAGTTCACATTGATTTGTACGAGTATCAAGATGTTGCAAAGTATTCCATGTAATATTTTTACCAGGCTGTTTTTTCTTTTTCTCCCCTAATCTCGGGAACATTGATTCATCAAAATGACAATCGGCAAATCGTGCCGTAAAAAGATCTCCCGTCATAGGTTCAAGATATTTTATAATAGAAGGAGAATCAAAACCAACATATATTCCCAATCTTCTTTGTGGTCCCATTTTTGTGCGTTGTGGTGCAGCTATAGGAACATATACCGCACATCCAAAAATTCTAAAATGGGAAATATTTGGCTCCCGACCATAAGCCAATTGTAATGGGGAATATTTATGATAACTTGTTGGTCTAACACGTACAAGTGTTGTTGCATGCAAAATTGCATGTCCCCAAGCTGAAACAGGTAGTTTAGTTCTCATAAGTATAGGTCTAGCTATCAATTGAAGTCTTTTAATAAATGACTCAGCTAACCCATTTTGTGTGTGAACATGAGCTACAGGATGTTCAACACTTATACCAATTGATTGACAATAATCATTGAAAGTTCGAGATGAAAATTCACCAAAGCATTATCCGGACGTATTGATTTAATTGTATAATCTGGAAATTGTGCTCGTAGTCTAATAATTTGAGCAAGTAATCTCGCAAACGCCAAGTTCCGAGTTGATAATAAACTTACATGAGACCATCTACTGGATGCGTCTATTAGAACCATAAAATATCGAAATGGTCCACATGAAGGGTGGATTGGTCCACATATATCACCCTGAATCCTTTCTAAAAATGCTGGAGATTCAATTCCAACTTTAACTGGTGATGACTTAATAATCAATTTTCCTTGAGAACAAGCAGCACAAGAAAATTCTTTTGATTGAAAAATCTTAAGGTTTTTCAATGAGTGCCCATGCGAATTTTCAATAATTTTTCGCATCATACTTGAACCAGGATGGCCTAACCGATCATGCCAAATAGTAAATGTTTTTGAATCAATAAACTTCTGGTTTATTGAATGTATTTCAATTGCATTTATTCTTGTGTAGTACAAGCCAGAAGAAAACATATTTAATTTTTCCAATACTATTTTCTTACCCGAAACAATGCTTGTAATATGAAGGTACTCATCATTTCCTTCATTTATAGTCTCCACATGATATCCGTTAAGACGAATATCTTTAAAACTTAACAAATTTCTTTGAGACTTTGATGAGAATAAAGCATTGTTTATATTCAACTTTGTTTCATTGGGTAACATTAGA
The DNA here is from genome assembly GCA_025388415.1 of Cynanchum wilfordii. NCBI lineage: Eukaryota > Viridiplantae > Streptophyta > Magnoliopsida > Gentianales > Apocynaceae > Cynanchum > Cynanchum wilfordii. The sequence goes on along the minus strand of JAHSUH010002260.1, from coordinate 3,645 downwards.
ATTGCTCTTCCGGAGCCTTCAATTATTTTTGTACTACCCGAAATTGTAGTAACATATGCATCACTCATCTTTAGTGCAATGAAATATTTTTTATTTTGAAGAATAGTATGAGTAGTTGCACTATCGCAAGACATATATCTTCATCCATATTCTTCAAAAAAATGTAAAAATAAAAATATTATAATTAAAGAATAAGAAGATAAATGAAAACACAAGGAATAATAATAATAATAACAATAGCAAAATCATTTGTTTATTTCTAAACCAACAACTTCTTCTTTTTCATAAATATAATACATGTTACTTTAGATTCTTTTAGTCTCTATTAAATATAATACATGTTACTTTAAATTCTTTTAGTTTCTAATAAATATAATACATGTTATTTTAAATTTGTTTTTTTAAGAGCAAGTTGTATATATATTAAGTATATATATGTTATTCATGTTATATTTTGGACTATGTGAAATTTAAAAAAATGAACAAAAGTACAACTCATGAAAATAACAACAATTATTCTTGAAAACGAAATAACAATACTTGAAAACTGAATAACAAGTCTTGAAAACTAAACAACAATTATTCTTGAAATGTAAACAACAATACTTGAAAAACAAATCATACTAGGCCAAACGGATTTATGTATTCTCCGTCACTCGGAATATCAATATTTTATTGCGGATCAAAAAAATCGACACATCTAAGTGTGTAGTATCGATAGGATCATTGTCAAGATCATCAAAGAAACTTGCAAAATTTGTTTCCACACCTTTTCCCTTTTCTTGCAATGAAGCTTGATAAAGATCAATAAGGTGTTTTGCGGTACGACAAGTTCTTGACCAATGTCCTTTCATCCCGCAACGAAAACATGAAGTTTCATAATTTTTAACAAATTTTTTATGTCCACTTGTGTCTACTTGTTTGTCCTCTTTATTATTCCATTTTTGATGGAAAGTAGACACATATTTATTATTACGACCACGTCCACGGCCTCGACCGTAACCACGACCTCGACCGTAACCACGACCTCGTCCTCTTCCATTATTATTCATCATATTCACATTCACTTCAGGGAATGGAACAGAGCCAGTGGGACGAGTTTCATGATTTTTTAACAATAACTCGTTATTTTGTTCAGCCACAAGAAGGCATGAGATTAACTGTGAGTATTTTGTAAAACCTTTTTCTCGATATTGCTTTGCTGAGCACATTCGAGGCATGAAAAGTAGAGAAAGTTTTCTCTAACATATCATTGTCATTTACATCTTCTCCACATAATTTTAGTTTAGAACTTATACGGAACATAGCGGAGTTATACTCACTAACAGATTTAAAATCTTGCAAACGCAAGTGCAACCATTCATAACGAGCCTTTGGAAGAATAACAGTTTTTTGGTGGTCATACCTTTCCTTTAGATTTTTCCAAAGAACAAGTGGATCTTTTATCGTTAGGTATTCGGACTTTAGTCCTTCATGAAGATGGTGACGAAGGAATATCATCGCCTTTGCGCGATTTTGCATTGATGCAATATTTCCTTCTGTTATGGTGTCTCCAAGACCCATAGCATCAAGATGAATTTCAGCATCTAGTATCCATGACAAATAATTCTTTCCAGAAATATCAAGAGCAACAAATTCGAGTTTTGAGAGATTCGACATGATAGAGAATAACGTACCTTGATAGAAAATATCACAAAACAATTCTCTCCAGAGAGCAAACTCGTGCTGATAACGTGTTGTAAAATTACTATAATTATAATATAATAAGAACAATATGAATCAAAATAACAATCAAACTTGTATATTTCTTGTTGTTCTCAAAACATACAAAACTACCTTCTATTTATAGGGATAACATATATGTAACATATATACACATATACATACAAGTTATGTATATATATATATATATATATAACTTTTCATTATTCATATGAAGATAGTGGAGTTGGTGGAATCTTTAAAGCAATGGACATTAGAGGTTATGAAGATAGTGGTGGTAGTGAAAGTAGTGGAAGTAGGGACATACAAATATTCATAAAATTAGCATTATAATTGTGGAAATTTTAATTTTAGCTATAATTACAAATTCTTTATTTGAATATATGTTTTTTTTTTATTATTTTTATATTAAGATTAAATAGATGTCTAGTAGTATTATCTTTTATGATAAATTTTCTATATAATTAGAGCTGTTCGAGAAACAAAGCTCGTTTGAACTCGTTTATGTTTGGTTCAAGCTCGTTTGTTTATTAATCGAATTGAACTCGAACAAATTTTTAGGCTCGATTAATTTTCGACTTACTCGAACACCGTTCGCGAACATATTATTAATTTTTTTTTATTATAATTTATATATATATTGTTTAAAAAAAAGTAAAAAAAAAAAGTGGCATAGTTCGCGAACTCGAGCTTTATAAACAAATAATAGAACAAACTCGAGCTCGAGTATGCTTGAAAGTTAAACGAGCGAACTCGAGCTCGAACTCGAGCTTTATAAACAAATAATCGAACGAACTCGAACAAAAGTTTTGGCTCGAATTATTAAACGAGCGAACTCGAACAATGTTCGAACACTTAATCGAACGAGCTCAAATTTCCGATGTTCGGTTCGGCTCGACTCGTTTACAGCTCTATATCTAATAGAAGTATTTTATGATAAATTGTCTTACAAGATAGTATCAAGTAATATTATTAATTCAATATTAAATAAATTTGTATTTTATTTCTATATCTCAAATAAATTTTGTACTAGATTTTATAAGTTATAAATGAAATTATATCGTGATTTTATTATTTATTATTATTTTTTTTTTCCTTAAAAGGGGTGTTGTATTAGAAACACAAAGGAATATACATGCTACTCAGTAACAATACAAAACAAGGTATCTTCTACCTACCAAAAGTATGAATCAATTCATAAGTTTTCCTAACAATCCACTCAGCCGCCGTGAAGGCATTTGGTGGCTCTACATCCTGAAATAACAACTTGTTTCTCCACATCCAAAGTGCTAACACTCCTTCGGGGAATACATACTTCCAATTTCCGTTGTCCTTATGGAGCTATCGGTCTCTACATCAAATTTTTTAGATTATTAAATGTTTAACAAATTATGAAATAGGAGGTAACTTGCACATTGTATGATAGTTTAGGATGAAACTTGCCAATTTGCCTCATATATATATATATATATATATATATATATCAGCAAGAGCTTACCCCTTTTGATCCAGATATCTCAAGCAATATGGATTCCTGAGCTGACCCTGCACCTACATTGTGAAGATTTTCTTAAGTTAGGGATGAAATTGGTCAATTTGTCTAAATTATTATTATTATTATTGTTTTTTTTTTGTGAATGGTGAGATATATTAAATAAAGCAAGAAAGGAACGAAAGAACAACATAAATACACATCAACCTGCACCTTTATCTCCCCGGGGGGTGGGATCAAGGTATTGAGGCTGGACTTGACCAGAAAAAGGAAATCTACGAGCCCATTGAGCCAAAAAGTGGGCAGTACTATTACAAAGACGAGGAGAATAGTTAAGTTGCCACAAAACTCGGGACTTCAACAACTTACGACCTTCAACCAGCTTCTTTTTAACCCTCTAGTCATCAAAATGGACAAGGCCATTGAGAGCC
>JAHSUH010002257.1:0-66799 GCA_025388415.1 Cynanchum wilfordii | reverse complement strand
AATGCCTTAAAATTTTTGTCTAAAAAACATAGTGTAGTGTAAACCTTTGAGAAAGGATCTTATGTTAAGAGGGTTCAAACCTAGGACGAAACGTAATATTAACATTTGTTTACCACTAGACTGTAATAACTTATGTTATTTTTAATGGAAAATAAAATATTTATAGTATATATAAGTCAACCTCAACCCACCATTCCAAAAACCTTCTTCCTCATCCTGTCCCAAATGTTTCTCTAGTTTCTCTCTCTATCTCTACAAATTCTTCCTAAAATATGGAAAACCTAAAACCTCCGACCATGAACTAAGATGAATTAGAGTCTGAATTTCAATTAAGTTCATACTCTAATTCTCAAAATTTTCACCTTCAATCATGGAATTTATCGAAAACCCTAATTTCCTTTGTTAATACGTTTGTCTTCACCCCAATTTTCTCCGTCAATCAGCCCCACCAATATGAAGACTTCAGACACTGTCTTTTCACCTCCTCTGTCATGTGGATTTGATTGTTTGTTAGACCAACTGGTTCGGATCGTTTTTTACGAAATGGCTCGACCAGAAAATCTTTCATATGCCTACAATACCAATCGCCGCAACCCAGAGTTATTCCCCCAAGAAACACCATAGATTTCAAGCTCTTTTCTCTTGTTCGAAGGTGAGAAGGAGAGAGAAGAAAAGAAATGAAGAATTTTTTGAATGGAGCTTTTGATATAGTGGTGGTAGGAATGCAGGAGAATAATCAATTAATGCGTTTTGATATCAATTTTCTTTCCTTTTTTTTCTTTTTTAAATTGAGACCTAAGTTTTATTTAATTATTTGGAGGATTCGCTTTAGGTAGGTTCAACGGCGAAAGAAGAGGAGGAGGAAGTTTGGGAGTAGTAGAAGGAGAAGAAAGAGAATTGCCTATAGTGTATACAAATATACTATAAATATTTTAATTTCAACAAAAAATAACATAAGTTATAACAGTTTGGTGAAAAACAGATTGTAAGGTATTGTTTGATCGCAGGATCAAACCCCAACGTTACCAAAAAAATTTGAAGAAGTGACTTTTAATTGTTCAAGTCTCATACATGTGAGAAGAATCAATTATTCTATTTTTAAAATTAATGTTTTTCATTGAATAATTAATAATATAAAATATTTTAAAATACATTAATTAATTTTAATTTTTATATATAAATAATATATGGATATTAGATGATGTTATATTATTAGTAAAATATTAAAAAAATAATAAAATATATATTTTTTTATTTTCTTTATCTACTTCTTTAATATTTTATATTATTTTGAAAATATACTTACCTTTTTTAAAAAAAAAAAAAAATTGGAACTGCGTATTTAATATTTGTTTGATAAACTATATAAAAACTATATTGATAAAAAATTTTAATTAGACTTTAAAATTATAAAAACATATAAAAATATTAATACAAAAATTTGAATATTATTTTAAAAAATAGTTCTTATTTATAGAAAGACAAACTACATATTTTATACATATAAATAATGTCTAATTTATAAACTTTTTAACTTTTCTTATAATCGAATGTAAAATGGACCACTTGTCATTTTAGATCAATTTTAATTTAATTTTTTAAGTATTACAGAGTATATCAAAATTGCAAATAATATAAGTGAGAGTGCAAAGCAAATACCATTATTTGTTTACAAATTTTCTAATTTAAAGTTTGTAAAAATTTTCCCCAAAAAATTGTTGGAAATATATATATATATATATATTATAAATCTATTCTTAAAAAAAATCTCAAAATCTATTTTTTAATAATCTATAAGTTCTACTTGGCTATTTGTTTTCTACTTGTAATAAAACAAGTGATTTTTCATCTTTCAAAAGATATATCGAATTCAAAGGTTTTATTCTAACGACAAGATATAGTCTTTAGATAAGAAGAACCAATATATATTATATTCTTAGTTAACCTCTCACAATTTAGGAATAGAATATCTACATATTTATTCTTGATGCATATTAGCTCATAAAACTTATATTAGTTCAATTTACTCTTTTTTAACCTAATTTGTTGTTTTTATATAGGATCCAATATTTCAATCCCTTAACTTGTTGTCAAGATAAAAATATAAAAAGAAGCAAAAAAAAAAAAAAAAACAGAATTCAACAAAACATTATTATATTTACTCTAAAGTTACCCAAAGAATAAAGTTAAAACATAAATTATTATAATATATATATATATATATATATGTTTACAAGCAGTTAAATTTAATTTTGTTTTAGGGAATCATAAAATGACTTATTTTTCTTATATAAAAAAATTTGGTACTTTAAAACTAAAAACAAATATTTAGAACTAAACTTATCAAAAATAAATTTGTTAAAGACTAAATTCACTAATTACTCAAAACAAAAATTACCCCAAGCAATAAAGTTCATTTATTTTATTCTTGTTTGGATAATCTATTTTCAAATAAGATCTTTGGTTCTTAGTTCACATCAAGATATGAAGAAACTCGTAAAGTCTGTTACATTAACCAAACAATTAAAAATATCTTTTTCCAAAAAAAATAGTGAATGGAAAAAATTTAGTTATTATGTATAAATTTGTTGTTGCACAAATTCAGCAATAGATTTAATTTATAAAAATTTTAACAAAATATTTAAGTAAAAATAATATATTATGCAGTAGACTAAAAAAATAAAATAAATTATTCTATAATAAATTAGAATATTTTATTATTTAATGATAAAAATATAAAATAAACTTTTTTTAAAAAAATATATATTATTTTCTAATCAAACATGCATATTTACCCTCAAAATATTGATTAAAATAAAATTATTAAAGGCTTTAAATGGAACTCATCTATTCTCAAACCAATAAAGATTTTAAAAAACTTGCAAGAAAATGGAATTTAAAAAAACTTTATTATTTTATATCAAACATATATCCCAATAAATAGAGGAAACATTGAAAATTAATTAAATTGTACTCAATTCTCTCATTGGCGTCAACATTAGTAGTTTATAATTTCTTTTGGGTTTTTAAAGTTAACTCAACCCAAACACCTTCTTTCGGAAATGGTGTTATGCTAACCTTAAGTGGATCTTCTTTCCCTTAGCAAGAAAGGCGAACCCCAGAAGATTTTCTTCTCAAAACATCTTTGGTGTTGTTGGAACCCAACAAGGTATGACAAATCTCATCGATGTTAAAACTTGTTCGAACTATTGAAAATTTTTGATAATCTTGAGAAGCTTTGGCAGAGTAAATCTTTAAAAAAGAAACAAAATGACCTTTCTTCACCGATTCTTCTTGAAAATTTGGAGTTTCATTATCCGATTCAAATCGGGACCATTTAATCCTGCAAAAGTAAGTTGATAATGATGATTGTTTCCACTCTTCTCCTCCATCATATGATGAAACTACTTTCTTTTGGCATCATCTCTTAAAACATCATAAGACTGCTGAAGCCTTACGAAATCTTCGTGTGCAGTGGCCGCGGCAGACTCTGGTCTTTTGTCCCGATGCAAAACTTTGCAATTTTTCCGATATGCAGAGCCAATCTCTTCTGTAGACAACTTTGGATTAAAATTCAAATCGAGAACCCTATAGTGAAGCACCACAACTTCCATTATTTTTCCCTTTGATTTTCTTTTTCTGTAGGAAATAAAGAAGGAAGAATAGTTTTAGGAGTTAGGACCCAATCAAACTATGATTATAATTTTTTTATATTGTTAAATTCAGAACTGCCGAGTTTAGTCTCTGTTTTTAATAAGGAAAACTCACTTACCTTTTTTTTTTTTTTTTTATAAAAATATATATTTACACAGCTAAAACTAATAATTTTTATGCAATTTTTTTTTTATCTATCTAAACTCTAATATTTTATATTATTGTGAATATATATATTTATGAATTTTGAATATTATAGATTTGATTATTTTCACTAATATTAACTAATTTAACCAATAAAATGCCTTAAAAAAATTGTCTAAAATATAAATTAAACTAAAAATATATATATTTAATATCTTTATTAATAAAATTTATACTATTATATTGATTAAAAATTTTAATTATACTTTAAATATATAAAAATATAGCAATGATATGTAATTAGATATGAAAATTTTAATATTATTTTAAGAATAATATTTAAGTTTAATTCTTACCTATAATAATTCAAAATATATTTAATATAAAAACAACTGTGTTTATACTCTAACTTTTATCTTATGTCATATTAATTTAATAAATGAATCCTTTGTTCTTTTACAATCATTTTAAATTATATTATTTTAAATCAAATGAAAATTTTGAATATTATTAATGATAGTGTAAAGCCCAAAACTTTGAAGCAAATATATTTATTTGTTTAAAAATTTGAAAATTTTTGTAAAAACATTGTAATTGTTACAATATTGTAATATTTTAAAAAATAAAAATAAAAAGTCATTGTTCTAGAGAAGTAGATGTTATGAACATAATAAATATATATATATATATATATATATATATATATATTACAATATATATATAAATATTTTTAAAATTAATATACTGTCATAGAAAGAAAAAAGTAATTGGAGAAAAGAATTTAAAATGTTAAAGACATTTTTCAAAATTGTTTAAAATATTTTTTTAAAAAAACATATGTAGTTGTTTGTATATAAAATTTTATGAAGTTTATAAATGTTTAAAATATTTGTATATGCGTTTATTTGAATTACTCTTTAAATAATTGTATAAGAGATCATTCCCAAACATTTTGTTGATCATTTTGTTACTAAAATCTCAAATTCTAAAATTTATGAAAAAATACTTAGATTGTCATAATTTACAAAAATTTTAACAAAATATTTAAATAAAAATAATATATTATGCAATAGATTAAAAATATATAAATTAAATTATTTTGTAATAAATTATAATATTATATTAATTAATGATAAAAAATAAAATACTTTTTAAAAAAATATATATTATTTTCTATTCAAACATGCATATTTACCCTCAAAATACTGATTAAAATAAAATTATTAAAGGCTCTAATTGGAACTAGTGGATTCTCAAACTTATAAAGATTTTAAAAAACTTGCAAAAATAAAAACGAAAAAAACTTTATTATTTTATATCAAAGATATATCCCAATAAATAGAGAAAACATGAAAATTAATCAAATTATACTCAATTCACTCATTGATCGTCAACATTAATAATCTTTCCAGTAGTTTATAATTTATTATGGGTTTTTGAAGTTAATTCAACCCAAACACCTTCTTTCGGGAAGGGTGTTACCCTAATATTAAGTGGATCTTCTTTACCTCCGCAAGAAATGCGAACCCCGAAAGATTTTCTTCTCAAAGCATCTTTGGTGTTGTTGGAACCCAACAAGGTACGACGAATTTCATCGATGTTTAAATTTGTTCGAACTGTTGAAATTTTTTGATAATCTTGAGAAGCTTTAGCTGAATAAATTTCTTCACCAATTTTTCTTGAAAATTTGGAGTTTCATTATCCGATTCAAATCAGGACCGTTTAATCCCGCAAAAGCAAGTTGATAATGATGATTGTTTCCTCATCTTCTCCTCCATCATATGATCGAAATACTTTCTTTTGGTTTCGTCTCTTAGAATATCGTAAGACTACTGAAGCCTTACGAAATCCTGGTGTGCAGTGGCAGCGGCGGAGCTTGGTCTTTTGTCTGGATGCAAAACTTTGCACTTTCTCCGTTACGGCAATTTCTTCTTTTGGATTAAAATCCAAACCGAGAACCCTATAGTGATCCACCACAACTTCCATTTTTTCCTTTGATTTTGTTTTTCTATAGGAAATAAAGAAGGAAGAATATCCAGGTATTATTTATATAATATTTTTTTATAATTTACTAATGAAATTTTATAAAATATTTTATATTCTTAATTATTTAATAAAAATATTAAAAGAGAGACTATTTCGGCGGTTTGGATTTACACTTTCAGTAGAATTTTTTAAAAAAATATTTGTTTATGGCTCTTAAAATAATTTTTTAGATTTTAAAAATTAAAAAATACAAGAAAATTAATCATTAAAGAAAATGTAATAATAATAAAGAAAATAATGTAAAATATTTTTACTTAATGAGCAAGAAAACAAATTTAACATTCACCAAAAAAAAGAAAAAAAGAAAAAAAAGAAAACAAATTTAAAAAAAAAAAAAAAAATTATTATAACTATAAAAGGCCCTGCAGTCTCTGTTATTTTTTATTTCTCATAACACCAAATACGAGAGTGACTAAAAGAATCCACTTATTATGGATTTAGATATATATATATATAAATCTATACAATCTTCAAATATATATAGGAGTAATCGAAGGATAAGCAGTTACAAAAAATCCGAAAATCCTGTCCACACGAAAGGTATAACTAACTGAAAAAATCTATTTACTGTTGCTAGTTTAGTTGAACTGTCTACATGAAGTTACAAGGATCATTCAAACAGATTTTTGATAGTTTTACGTTTTAATAGAAGATTAAACAGCAATAATGAAGAACAAACAAGTTTCCTATGATGATGAACCTGGAATCAACCCCAACAACATAAACAATGCAAAACAAGTTCAAACAGAGATATTTATCCGTGCAAACCTTCCGACGCACAAATTAGTCGTGAAAATTGATAAAACAATCGGAAGAAAATTAGAAGTTTATGAACTCCTCGTATATCTCTGGAGATGAATAAAAAATCCAAAAAAGAGCCTTGAACCTTATTCTTACATGAATTTCAACTACCAGAATTTATGTCTTTTTCAAAGTTGGAAAGGAAAAAGAAGATCCAATCCCCTAAATGATAAGTCATTTGCCTTATGTAGGCAAATTTCCTTATTATTTACTGGAATTAGGTCATAAGATATTTACCATTTGTCCGGTCATGCAGCCTTTAATTGATAATTATTACCTTTTAGCGGGTCCCACCACTTATTTTTAAAAGGTAATTCAGACGGATTTTCCAAGTTTTTTACTTCGCCAATTTCCTTCTTTTTTTATCAATCCGCGTTAGAGTATTAGGTCTTATTCCACACTTCGATCCTTCTTGCTCTACTTCTATCAGTATGCTCCAGTTCGATTTAGCATTTCATTCATAAGTCTTTTCCTAATTTTATTGGACACGTGGCTTATTTTACCTTCACTCCTAATCAATACAAATCTAAATAAAAATAACCCAATGAAAATAATAAATAAATAAATTAATTAATTAAATTAAAATCAAAATCTATAAGTATAAAATAATAATAATAATAATAATAATACTACAAATTGAGATAGGAGTGAAATTTTTTATAAAAAAAAAAATCAAGAAAAGAAAAATCAAAGTCGTAATAAATTATTAATAAATGTTTTAAAAAAAAAATCAAAAGAATTTAAAAGTTAATTTAATTATCACCTTGTCCCGCCCTTTTTTATATCCGTAAAATGAACCCTAATTAAAACATAATCAAAAACTTGAAGAAACCCTTTCTTGCCTCACACGAAATCTTCCTCATTACTTGGAAGATGACTTAAACTAACAAAAGGCAACGAAGTTCTTGGTGTGATCTTTCATCGGAATTACTGGAGTTGATCAGCCTGAATCTCTCCAATCCTAGCGTAGCAAGGTTCAAGTCAGTATGTACTTCATGGAGAAAAGCCGTAGAAGGACAACATTTCCGAGGTCCGTTTCTTCTACTCCCGGTGCCGGCCGTATCATCATCAGACGAGTTGTCGACTCTCCAATTAATGAGCGGTGGTACTAAATTAGCCTACACTGTCGACAAAAAGCTATTCAACGGCAACGTTTGCATTGCTGATTCCTCACACGAATGGTTATTCGTCGTACGAATATTATAATTCCTTGTTATTAAATATTTTCTCAAGAAAACAAATTCAACTTCCCAACATAGATTTATTCTTTTCAAGATAGATTTGGAACGTGGAGAAAAATGGAGTCTTTGGAAGATGATGAAGCTATTGTTCTTGGTGGAAATCAGATAATTTGTTTATCTGTTAAGGATTACCCTGGAATCAAGAACAACTTCATTTATTTTAGTGATAATTATTGGGACAGAATAAACGAAGATTACTTGTACGGAGGACATGATAATGGCGTCTTTAATTTACAAACTCGTAGTGTGGAAATGTTAATTTGTTGATTCTATTAAGTTTGAGCCAACTCCTTCTTGGGTCACAATTCTTTAGAAACCATTCTGTCTGAAATCAAAAATTTATGATAAATAAAAACCTTTATCATTAATTTTTTTTAATTAATTGTGTTAATTTTTTTCCATTCAAATTATAATTACTATTTATTAATCCAGTACTAAATAATATCTGAGTTAGATTTATGAATAAATATCATAATTAGGATCTCCAAAGAATCTGGGTATAAAATTTAATGATTTAAAAATTATAAATAAATATCAATAACCTGTTATGATGATAATTTGTCATACTTTTATTATGAATACAATAACCTATTTGGCATTAAACCAATATTTTAGATTTCTTTTTGAAAAATGAGAAAGGAAAGAGATTCTTTTTATATGTAGTTTAATTTAATATTTGCAATTTTGGGGTTTATGCTGTTTGAGTAAAAATAATAAAAAAAAATCTCCTCTATTTTAAGGGTCTTTTTACGTAAAATTTTGATTATAATATTTTATCTTAATTGCATTAGACTTCGTTTGCAGAAATATTTTGAGTTTTTGTTTTGGTTATACTGAAAAATAATATGGACATAATTTTAAAATTTTATATGGTATATATATGTGTGTATATATATTATTTTAAATTCGAGAAATAAATATAAAAATATAAATAATTTAAAAAGTTATATATAATAATAAGTCAAAAAGGTAGTGTAATTATGATTCAAGAGCTTTATTTATGAGACATAATAGAGACAAAAAAATATCTATATTTCAATGAATTTAAGAAAATTACAACGTTTTTATCAACTGTATCCACAAATTATTTACCAAAAAAAACGGTATCCACAAATTTATATACATACATCATATATATATATATATCACCTCAAAAAAAAAATATATATATATATATAATATAACGATTTTTTACGCGAATTCTTAACCTAGTTGCGCTATTTTCTTATGGATAAAATATTTAAGCCCCTAACGAGTCTAAAGATCTTGTCAAGATAAAAAGTATCTTATTTATTAAAATAAGATAAAAAGGTATTTGTTTTTTTTTAAAAAAAATACATAATTTAGAAAAAATACATAAATTTATTAAAACTTTATTATATTTACTCTAAAATATAACCTTATTAAGTTCTTTAGAGGAAAGAGAAATATCGAAACCAATCCCATATAACCCTAATTGAGCAAGCATATGAGCTGCTCTATTAAATTTCTTAAGTTAAATTAAAAATAATTATTAGAATTCTACCTTAATAAAATTTATGTTTTAGATATTTAAGATATTTGATATTAAATATCTAAAAGATAAATCTAAATAATATTGAATATTTAAAGATAAATCTAATAAAGTAAGATTTTCTAATAATAATATTGTTAGAAGTTCAGTACTTATTGTGAGATACTAAATCATCAATTCTTAATTCAAAACATGGAATAATTTTTATAAAATAATAATTACTACTTAATAGAGTTTTTCAAGATTATCAATTAAATTTAAAATAGTAAAGGCTTCAAGAAAAAGAAAATAGAACTGGAAAAAAAAAAAAAAACTTTATTATATTTATATGAAAAATATAAATATAGAACTTTACAATATTTTTTATTTACTAGAATTTATTTTGGTTTTTGACGTAAAGTCAACCCATACACCTTTGGTTGGAAAGACTGTTACATTAATATTAAAAGAATCTTCTTTGGTGTTGTTGGAACCCAAAAAGGTTCGACGAATCTCATCAATGTTGAAACTTGTTTGAACTGTTGAAAATTTTTGGTATTCTTGAGAAGCAAAACGACTTTTCTTCACCGATTCTTCTTGAAAATTTGGAGTTTCATTATCCGATTCAAATTGGGATCGTTTAATCCCGCAAAAGCTAGTTGATGATGATGATTGTTTCTTCATCTTCTCTTCCATTATGTGATCGAAATTTTTTCTCTTGGCATCGTCTCTCAGAACATCGTAAGACTGCTGAAGCCTTACGAAATCTTCGTGTGCAGTGGTGGCGGCAGAGCTTGGTCTTTTGTCTTTCTCCGAAACGCAGCGGTAATCTCTTCTTTAGACAATTTTAGTGATCCACCACAACTTCCATTTCCCTTTGATTTTGTTTTCTTTAGGAAATAAAGAAGGAAGAATATTTCTGTGGATTTCTTTAATCACTCGGATATTTGGTGTTACCCGAAATAATAGAGAATTACGCGTTTTGAGGTAAAACAAAGACTATTATAAATACAAGGTATCTTGATAAAGAACGTAAGCATGGTTCAAAGTATCGGTCTCGGTCACCATCTCGGAAGCCACTTGTCCATATCGATAGATATTGGTGAATATCGGTGATTCGGTCTAATTAATAATACAAAATATTTAAAATTATATAGATAATATATGAATATTTTCTTTCAGGGAAAGATAATATATGAATATAAAATATTATCATTAAAATATTAAAAAATATTTGGAAAAATAGTTTAAAGACATTTTTTTAATACACGATTTACACAACTAAGAAATACTTATTTTTATATAGTTTTTTTACTACTTAGAATTTAATATTTTATATTATTCTCTACTTATGAATTTTGAATATTTTGAATAAAATACATAAAAAACTTAGCTTAAAAAGAAATTAAACTAAAACACAACGTTTTAAATATCTTTAATCATAAAATATATAAAATTATATTAATAAAAAATTCTTAATTATACTTAATAAATATAAAAAATATAGCAAAAGAATCTAATTAGGTATCAACATTTCAATTTATTTTATGAATAATATCTAATTTTAATTCTTATTTATAATAAAGCAACTATACATTTTATACAGAAAAATAAGGTGTATATATATACTTTTATCATGGATTTCATCAATTTGAATCAATTTTATATTTTCTAAATTATTTAAAATCATATGAAAATTGTAAATATCATAAATTAGAGTGAAAAAAATATTTGTAAAAATAATATACGAAAAAGTTAATTCAAGAAAAAAAAAACTAAAATTTTGAAAGAGATTTTTAAATTATTTTTATAATATGCATATTCTGTTATATTGGATAAATCTTTAATTTACATATAAAAATATTTGGGTAGATCTAATCCAGAAAATTTTTAAAATTTTTAAACTCAGTAAATGTTTAAAATATTTTTAAGTTTATTTGACTTATGTTTAAATGGTTTGCTATGTTTTTATTTCTTAAATAATTATATGCTATATATATCTATATATTAAGAAATTTACAAAATTTTAAGTAGAAATATCTTAGTATTTCATATTGTTAATTATATCTCATCTTTAGAGTGACTTTAATTAATAAATTATCCATTTTAAAATAAGATTAAAAAAATTAATATATACATTATTTTTATTAAATTACTTTAAATAATAAATAATATATATAATATTTATTTAGGATTTCATATAAAAAATATTTCTTTAACTTAATATTTTACAGTAAAATTAAAAATCAATAAATATTATTTTTTATATAAACATTTTTACTTCTATTTTTTAAAGTATGTTTTCCAATACTATTATTTTATAATACTATTCACTACCTTTTCTTGGATTCTATGATTAACTCAAAACTATGATTCTATGTTGATGGACTTCATATATTTCAAAAAAACTAATGTGTAAAAGATAATAATAATAATAATAATAATAATAATAATAATATATTTTGTGGATTATACATTCGTGTAGTCAAAACCATATATAATAGAAATTTTTATAATTAGAATATTTTGTTTTCAATTAAATAATTATATATTTTTTTCTGCACAATTTTAAATAATCATATATTAGAAAAAAAAAAAAAAAAAAAAAAAAAAAAAAAAAAAAAAATTATACTTTTATATTTTTTTTTTATTATAATTTTTTCTTTTTTTTTTTTTTTTTTTTTTTTTTTTTTTTTTTTTTTTATTTAAATTTATATTTGTTAAATTAAAAATCATATTTTATCTAAATAATTTTTAGAACAAAATCTTCCTCCTTTTCGTATGTCAATTTTAAATTTGACATTTATGCATTAATTAACAATTGCTTATGATTCTTATAAAGAAAAATTACTTGTATTTTCATTGCTAAATTGTTATAAGGGTTGAAATTTTATGTGCATTAATTTTAATAATCATAACAAAAGAGAATAAATTTTAGCATCTAAACTATCTCAAATCTCTGCACTCAATTATTTTTCTTTTACTACTCGACTTGCACGGTGGCCTTTCCTTCGGTCCATTCAAATGTTATGACCATAAAATTGCTTTAAATGCCTATTTTCATTAATGTATAAGGGTATTTTTGTCCATTAATTAAAAATCTTAAAAACAAACCTCTCTATTATTCTCGACGTAGCAATAAAGAACTACGACAACGATAAAGAAGAAGCTTAATGGTAATCCAGTAAAGAGATGCTATGGTTCAAAGTCTCGGTCAAGTTATTTCAAAAATTGAAATGTTATTAACTCGGCTTAACTCAGTCCTAACTCTACTTGACTCGGTGTGACTCGTCCGAGTTAACAACGAATCACTTAAAAAGATAAAAAAAAAAAGAAGAAGAAGAAAAAAATGAAAAAAAAAATGAAAAAAAAAATGAAGAAGAAAAGAAGAAGTGATAAGGCACAAAAATCTATAAATATTATATTATTATTTTTTTTAGAAATAAAAAGATTAAATAATTACAAAAATGTAGAAGTCATATATATATATATATATATATTATATATATGTTTAAAAAAGAATATATATTATAAATATTTTTTTATAAGAAGAAAGAGAAAAAAAAATCAAGAAACACAATATATATTAGACTTGTATATTATTTAAATTGTTTGATTTATTCTTATATATTAGAATTTATATATATTTTTTAATATATAGTTATTATTTTATAATTATTTATATTAAAATTTTGATTAATTATCATTGTTTATGATTTATATTTAAATTATTATATTTTTTATTTTTTATTTATATATTAAAAAAATTATTTAAATAAAAAATTATATTTTTTTAAAGTTAAATATAAAAAAATTTGTATTACCCTAGATAAAGACAAAGTCACCTATATCAATATGGATTAGTGGCTTCCAATACGATGACTGATACTGATACTTTGAATCATGGTCTCTGTCATCGCCTGTCGTGGAACAAAAAGAATAATAATTGAGTGAATAACTAGGGTTAGAGTTTATTGTTACTCAAATTACAAAATTACCTTTTTTTAAAAAATTAAGGAAAAAATTTTGAATAATGGATAAAAAAGGACAAACCTCTTAAATTTATTTTTTTTTTTTTTTAAAAAAAATTGAGGTATTTTCACCTCTATCATGACTTAATTCATGACCACCCGAGATCATAAGTGAGAGAGCTATCAACTAAGCTACACCTACTTAACCTACCTACTACTAGTTAAAATGGGGATTTGACGGAAATAAAGTTCTAATACATAATTTAGGTGTTAAATATGGATTTTAAAATAATGCCAAAATAGTTTACCTAAAAAATAATAATCATAATATAATTTTCTTTCTGGAAGAAAAAAAATCTTACAAATATATTTATGTTGAATTTATAAATAAAAAAATAAAAAAATTATATTTAAAAATATAAAAATTTATAACAATACTCAATTTAATTTTTTTTTGATAATACTCAATTTAAATATCAATAACATTAATTAGATATAACTATTTTTCCTAAAAAAGAAGATATAAATTAATTTTAAAATTAATTAATAAATGTATACCAATTTCATGAATATATTTAAAAATTTTAAATTTAATGGATTGATCAAGTATTTAATAGTCTGTATATAGATTAAAAAAAATAAAAATTTATATCATATACATATGACATCTTAGTGAGGGATATGTATCCATAATATATATATATATATATATATATATATAACAAAAAATATTTTCTTTATAAATTTTTTAATTTTAATTTTTAGTATATAATTGCAAATTATTATAAAATCCTATTTTTGAATAGATTTTTTTTTTTTTTATGCAAAATTAGGCAGTTGTCTTATTTGCAACTAGACTTATACCCTAAAATTTATATAAATTTAAAGCCCTACGATTTTCCCCTTTTTTCTCAATATGAGCTAAAAGTTACACTCAATATGTAAAAAGTTCCCCATTATTAGATCAGCAAGGAAAAAGATTTCATGAAATGACCAGAATAAAAGCTGGTCTTTATTTTTGGTTTAGACATCTCAACCATATTTTTTTTTAGTGAAAAAATATTAATTAAAAAAAAAAAAAAAAAAAAGTGAATGACTAAAATCATTTACGAAAATTACAAAACACCAACTTAAAACTAGGTAGAGCAAACAAAGCAACCACCCTTAAAACTAAGTGGAGCAAAGCAAACTCAACAAAAAAAAGTAAGTCGGAGAAAGAGGAAAAAAAAAATACAAAAATACATAAAAAAAAAAAATATATATCTAAATTATAGGGTCTTCATACTTTCGATTTCAAACCTCATTTGCGAATGGAGTTCAATTTTGTCTTCTTTTTTCAACAATAGTTTAATCCATCCCGAACGCATAAAAGATTTCATAAAATACCTAAAAAGAAAACAAAATACGAATACGAACAAAGAGCCCAGATATAATTCGGGTTTAAAATTTTTTTCTTCTAACAAAAAAAGAAAAAACTGATATTTAAATATCAGTATGAGACTAAATATATGAGATAAAAAAAGAACAAAAATTACCAAAAAAATAGATGAAAAATAAACAAAACAAAACAAAAAAAAAAAAAAAAACCACAAAAAGGTTGGGAGAAAAGGACAAGGGTTAGCAAAGCGAAGTTTCGCCTGGCAGAAGAAGAGAAGAGGGGAGGAGGAAGAAGAGAAGAGGGGAGGGAGAAGGAAGGAGTCGGCGGCTGCTCCTCAACCATAACTTATTCAGTACCAAAAAAAGACGAGAAGAAATAATACTATAGGAAATGCCGTCTCTATGCCGTAGCCTTCCAGGTTGACAAAAGGGGAGTTTCAGAATCTTCCCAAGTGCTGGCATTAGGCATGTATCTTCCACCCTTGACTGCGTCTGCTGAAGCAATGGATTCAAGCTCAGTCAGGTCTTCTGCTGATAGTTTAACCGACAAAGCTGCGATGTTCTGTATGAGGTTGTCGATTTTGGTGGTACCAGGTATAGGGCAAACATCATTTCCCTGGTGATGAACCCAGGCCAATGCCAGTTGAGATGGTGTACAACCCTTCTTTGAAGCTATTTCGTTGACACGCTCGTACAGGGTTTTGTTGTGCTCCAAATTCTCAGATTGGAATCTTGGTAAGTACTGAAAGATGGCATGAAACGTTAGCAAAGAAACTACAATCAGCATGTCAATCTAGAATTTCCTAGTAAAGAATCTTATACTGAATGCGGGAATAGATTTTACCTTCCGGAAGTCTCCTTCCGACAAATTCTCAATAAGCTTTGGCCCTGATGAGAAGAATCCACGTCCAAGTGGACTATATGCTACAATACCAATACCAAGTTCTCTGAAGTATCATTTAGTAACAGTTAGAAACATATTTGATTTCTCAAAAGTTCATAAAAATAAAAAGCTGAAGAAACACAAACCTGCAAGTGGGAATTATCTCCTTCTCTACATCTCTCGACCACAGAGACCACTCTAACTGTACAGCTGTTATCGGATGAACAGCATGTGCTCTTCTAATTGTTGAAGCAGAGGCCTCTGATAAACCTATATACTTTATTTTCCCCTCTTCAACAAGCTTCTTGAGTTCTCCCATCTGGTAATTAGAGATTTTAAGATAATGCAATTTTTTTAGAAGTTCAATTACATTTATCACAAAGAACAATAAAAACTTCCATGACACTAAAACAGTACATTAAACATATGTTAGACATTATAATACATTCTTCTACAACATTCAAACATAAAACATAATCCATCAGATATCAGATTATGTGTATTTATATTTTTATTGAACTAGAATCACAATTCTTTAGGCATTGCTTCCCTTTCCTACAAATCAAATTATGCCTAAATGAGTTTTTCACAGAACTGTCAGGCAGATGAAAAATAAATGAAAGAAGATGAAAATGAATGAAGCTATAAAGCATTGGGATAAAAGTGAAGTTGTTCAGAAAAAGTATTATAAAATATTATTAGAAGTCTGCAATTAAAAAGACTCAATTGTTTTCAAGCTACAAGGAGGAGATTTAAGTAGTAACGAAAAGGAATTCTTCCTGGAAGTAAAGCTAACAATAAAAATCATGAAATTAAGAGCCAGCAGAACCAATTATCCATCCTACAGGATTGATTATATAGCAGAATATGAATGCAGGACAAAGTCCCTAATTTTTCCAATGGCCCTGTAATTGGTCAAAGTTTACTTTTGATTTATTTTCACAATCCAAAGCTGCCACTGAAAAGGAGGTATAATATGCAAGCTTTTTGAAGGGAAAAGAAAATGTTAAGATTCTATTAATCTCATACACTAGAACTTTTCTAACTTTGAATTATGTAGTCTTAGAGTGGCTAATATTATGAAGTTTGAACAATTTTTAGATGAAATGAAAATCATAACTTTTAAACAAAGAAAAGTTTCATCAAATAAGCACAAAGCTGATATACTTGGACCACAGAGAAGAAGGTACAGACCGTGACTTCAATAGGTAACCTTGTGTCGATGCGATGTTGATAGTAGAGATCAATGCAATCAGTATCAAGTCGCTTCAAGCTGCCCTCGCACGCAACTCGCACATAGTCTGGATCTCCACATACTTCTCGATTCCCATCAACAAATCTTATTCCAAATTTTGAGGCCAGCTGAACTTTCTCTCTAATTCCACCCTTCAAAGCCTGAAACCATGCTTCATGATATTAGCCACACAAGATATACAGTGCATTGTTTGTTGAATGAAAATAAAGAGAATAATATTGTTCCAAATTCCATAGTTTGAGATTATAACATGGTATCTCACATATCTTTCTCACCCGCAAGGAATGATTTTTCAGCTGTCAACTTTAGAATGAATATCATTTACCACTATATGAATTACAGGTGATAGTCAAACAATATTGCCAATTAGTACATTTGTTCATTTTGCAACATTTGGACATAGCAAGCCTCTTGAAGCAAAATGCAAATAATGAGATACATTGACAAAAGAGTATATTCCTCCATAAAAATGTATATCAGATAAACAATCAGGGGTCAACATTTCAAGAGGTATAGTTAATTTGTTATGGTCCATAGTGAAAAATAATAACAATAATATTAAAATATATAAAAATTCCATGAAATATACTACAGAATGTATAGCATCTTACTAATACTCAAACCATGATCTGCCTATAGAATAGAACACATTTCGTGACCAAAGTTTGGATACCCTTTGTTATACCCTTTACTATACTCAATTCCCATCTTATAAGGGAAATATTTCTTACCCACTAATTTTGTAATTTACACTTTGATGTGTGAATACACATAATCAAAGGAAATTTTCAAATCCTCTGAGTAGTCTCTATATGAAATTGAAATACGGATGAAGATCAAAACTTAATTCCACCCCCTTTTATATAATTCATCTTTCATGTTTCAATTGAACAAAAAAACAAACAACTAAACAAGCTACATCATCAAAAACATTTTTAGACTGAGTAAGAAATCAAACTACCTTGCCAAGGAGGACTTCATTAGTGTGAGGTCCATAGACGTCAGATGTATCAAGATGGGTGATTCCTCTATCCACAGCATAGTGGATGAGTTCAATCATATCAGATTCAGGCTTTGGAGGTCCATAGAAAGCGGACATGCCCATGCAACCCAATCCCTGAGCTGAAACCTCGAGGCCCTGTGACCCCAACTTGATTCTCGGCACCGTCACTTCTTCTGTTGCCATTTCAGATGCTCCAATCAAACTTCAGAATCAGAAGAGAGAGAAAGAATGAAAAAAGGGGACAAATAGAGTAAGAAATTGTGGCGAAAGTGGAGTAGGTAATTGAAAGGTTTGACCTTTGTTTGTGACCTGTAACCTGTTGTCGATGACAGTCAACAAATGGGGCGGCCATTTCAATAATTCCTCTTTTTTTTCTTGTTGGTTCAACAATCCAAAAAAAATTGCGTATATACATATCTATATAAAAATGGTAGTCCTCATTTATTGTCGAAGGAATGGCAGTATATGATGAAGGATTAAGCGCCAATGGGATTAATCACCTGATTGACTCTAACAATTTTCTTCAAACTCTCAAAATTCTACAATTAATTATAGTGTAGAACAGAGAAAAATTTTTGATGAAAATATTTTGTAGGATATTTGGTCATTTTTACCATATTTAAATTTTAGAATTTTGAATTATTATTTTAACAATTTACAATAGTCATCCCGCTCAATTCTTAACTTACATTTTAACCTATATATATATATATTTTTTTTTTTTCTTTTTCAATTCATATCTTGATTAATTCAGGTTAAGTCGAGTTAATCCTTTTTTAGAAAACACATCAAATTTTAAATAGCCTCATACATAGTGAGTTTGAACTCTATATTTTAAAATACACATATACTAATGCTATTAAAACTTTTGATGTTCTAGTTCTTCTTTTCATTTTTCTTTTTTTTCTAAATTACATCATCTTATATGTGAAACAATTAATTCAAATTATGAATTACACCCTAGAATAACAATTAATTTAGATTCAGTCTAAACAACACCTCAAAATAACAATTAATCTAAATTGAACTTGAATCGCGTTCGACTTTTTACATAAACTCACAAAAATTTTAAAACTCACAATTTTGTAACATTCACAATATCTTTTCTTGATTGTTTTCTTTTTTTTTTTTATTTTTTTAAAAATACATATATTAACATGAAAAAAAAAAAAAACATGAAGCTATTAAAAGATTCTATAAGAACCAGAAACATTTTTTCATACTAGAACTAGCTTTACAAAGCCATGTTTATATAACAATAGTAGTAACAATACATGGTTGAGAATACTATTGAGTTTATTTTCCCATTTCATCTAAGAGCCAGGAACTATATATATTATTTTTAAACCATATAAGCAATTTACATATGCTAAATAAATACATACATACAAAAAATGCCAGGCAAGGGTTTCTGTCATTTGTCCTTGACGGCACAATCCAACTCCCCAGAGCTGCATCTATCTGTTCAGTTTCACAACACAGCCTTAAAGAGAATCCAAAAGTTTATCATCAACATACCTCAGCCCATTTATTCATCTACTTTCAAGCAATATTTCATTTTGCCAATTTAGATTCATTTGCTTCAGTGTGCATCACAAAGCTAGGAAATGCAAGAGTCACATCCCTGTAAAAAAACAAAAAAAAAATGCAGCATAAGTTCATCAGTTAATAAAGAGAAGCGCAAGCGTGCACAAGACAGGCACAATCTAGCTTTCTTTCTTCTTTTGGGCCAGATTTGTGTAATACAGAGTAGGGTCACTCAAGTTGGAAGCTTTAACTCGATCCTTCCTCAATTATGTACAAACACATAAAAACACATATATAAAATCTTATAATGACAGACACAAAATGACGATGTTCTAAATATATAATAGACTCATTTTTATAAGTACATACACAAACTGTTAGGTTACTTGATGGTCCATGTAATTCTATATGATTTAATATATGGATTGATTGAGTGGTTGACATAACCTGCAAGAGAAAATTATGGTCAACGATGAGTTAATTCAAAAACAATTGATAGGTTAGGGAGCATGGATGAATACATCAAGTATGGAAGAGTCATGTTCTTCAGCAAGGATGGATTCTTAGCAGCATATTCTTTCCACTCTTCTTCATCAATCCTGCCATCGCCATCTTTATCTACTTCTTTGAATGTCTGCATAATAAAGTGATGAGAATAGGAAATGCACTATCAAATGCCAAACAATGGAATTATGTGAGAGCAAGAAAACAATCTGTACCTTGTCAACAATAGCTTCAACGATATCATCTGATAGATTCAAGTCAGATTCAGTCAAAAGAGTCAGAACCATCTGCTTCAACTGGCAATAACCATAAAAATAGTATATGATATGTAACTTTTCAATAGAAATTGCAGACGTCAAATAATAAGAGTACAAGAGCCTGAAAGACTTCAAAAGCTGATCGATCATCTATATAAACCACTAAAAAAAGGTCAGTAGAGAGCCCCTAAGGCTCATAACCAGTTTCCTCCAACCAAAGTTTTCCCAGCATATGAAGTGATCAAATGAGCCAACTTAGTTAACAAATTACCTCCTCACGCTCTATGTACCCAGTTCGTCGTAGATCATATAATTTACATCTGCAACAAACATGTAACAATCTATCATAAAAATTTTCAATGCATGCTTGTAGAAACAAAAAGGAAACATCACATTATCATAGTCATACACACACATATGAGTTCCTCAATCATGGGTCACATTCCTTACATGCAATTTTTTCAGCTTCTGGAGTTCTTGGATGAAAAGTGTTCAAAGATCGAACAAATTCACTAAAATCAATGAGCCCATTCCTGTTAACATCGAAAAGATAAAAAATCTGCAAACATGTGAAAGAGATTAACAGTGAAATGAGTTTTACTAGTCATTGTAATATGACTTGTTCAAATTCCATCTGAATACTTAAAGTTTACAATAGTTTCATACTTTCACTATGTTGTATTCTCTACAATGCACAGTCATCCTTTTCTATATAAAGGAAAACAAAAATGATTAAGAATGTGCTAATCTCAAGTGGGATGTCTTATCATTAGTAGCAAGCATCTAAATGAAAGTAACTCTTCAATTTCCATACAGGGGATATTGCTCAGTTTCTTAAAAAGTTCATGTAATGCCTCCACTTAACTTAAAGTAACTGTCAAAGCAACAAGAATCACACCGCATGATTGAGTAAGCACAGATTCAAAGTTTATGCAATGAATTCCAAATGAAAGATCAGAAACTCACATTGTGTTTCTAAAACTAGTTTCATGAAATCCTAAACTTTGGGTGTTTCTTCAACGTTTCTTGAAACCTTGCAACCCATGAATATATATCTGCTGGATGACAAACAAATTTTGTGATGCAGTTACTTTCTTGATCAGGCTGCAGCTAATAAGGAAAAAAAAAAAATTGCACCAATTCAGGAGTAGACTATATTAAAATATAACTTGACTCTAAAATTTAATATAATATCAGAGTAGTAGAGTAGTAAGATATGAGTTTGATTCCTGCCTAAACTCATTTTCTGATTATGGATTACAAGTGAATTTAGTTCTAAACATTTAGCTCTTTTGTAACATTAGTCTTAAAACTTAATATTTTGATTCCTTAGTCCCTAAGATATTAAATTTTAGTGATTTAGGCCTTTTGCCGAAAACATATAAAAAATACCAATACTACAGCACATATGTTGACAAGAATACTTGGTCAAACAATGAATACCTTAATAATGGTTCATTTATATAAGAAAAAAAAAAAAAAAAAAAAAAGAAAAAGAAAGGTCATATGCGTCATCAAAATGCTACTTGTTGATTTAATCATTTCATGGTGCATTTCTGGCAAAAAAAAAGACCTAATTTTCCAAAATTTTAATATGTTCAGACCTAAAGAATTGAAAAATTATGTTAAGGACTTAAGAACTAAATGTTTAGAACTAAATCCACTAATACACATTGGGAATTCTGGAAAATTCTGTTCTACCTAGACGTGGGAGTGTGTTTTTAAATTGAACCTCAAGCAATTTAACAGACTACACATTTGCCAAGAAGCATATAAATCTAATGAATAACTTTTTCTTCCCCAATATAACATCAACCATATTATCCATTAGGACTCCCTTAGAACCCTCACTAACCCGTTCCTTGAAAAAAGAACACACTTTCAACTTGATGTTCTGCATCTCATTTATATAATAGCAGACAATATTAATTTCTCAATCAAACAGTAAATTCCAACATATGATGGATAATCAAATAGAACCAGCCTGAAGATCCTAGATTATGACTAAATTGGAAAATTAATTTCCTAATCTATTACCCTAAAAGAAAAATGAAACACAATGCTTCATAGAAATGAAATAAGGTACATAATCTGCTTATGATTAACCTAAAAACAGAGTAAGAAAAAAGAAGAAAGTGAAATCAGGTAAGAAATAGAGTGGTAGCGTTGTGTTTTACTCACTCGCGGCGGCGCGTTTTCCTTGGGGCAGGCAGTTCACAGTAGTAGGCGGGTAGGGGAAGAAAGGGGCGGCTTCGAATTTCCAATTAAAATGAAATTACTGGGAAAATCCATCATTTTTTTTTTTTTTTTTTTGGTTAAGCATCCGATATCCGAATTTAAAAAATTCATCATTTTTTTTTTACTTAAGCATCCGGTATCCGAATCCAGACGGACCACCTCAGGAGATTCGAACCCTCGATCATCCACCTTGAGGAGAAGTTTTAGGAGTCCGCTTACCAACTCCCCCAAGCTCTGGGTTGAAAATCCATCATTTTATTATGATTTAATTAATTCAAATCTATTCCTCCCAATTTTTAATTTGTTGATTATAAAATTCTAACTTAATAAAAAATAAAATGATTATAAGTATAATAAGAGTAGTTCCAAAATAATATGGGAATAAAAAAAAATTGAATAAGGTAACTACTTAATATTTCAAATTATTTAAATAGATGAACTGTTGAAATTATATTAGAAATTTTATGAAGAGAGTATTATTGAATACAAACCTTATTTATATACTTTATTTAAAAAAATAATCATTTTAATCTCAATATTATGATTTGAATAAACTGTTTATATTCTATATTATTTATTTATTATTATTAAATCTTTATTTTATTTTTGAAAGAATGAAAAATTCTTTAAAAAGTTGTTATTATTATTATTTACAATTTTATTAACTAATATATAATACAATTTAATCTTTTGTTGATAGTGTGAAAGAGGCAAAACAAATTGTATCCAAAGATCCTAATACGCTTTATTTGTTAATTTTTCTCATTCTAAAATATAATTTACTTACTTTACAATATAATAAATTAGTTAGAATATATTATAATAGTAATGTATATAAAATAAAGAATCATGTTGGTCAATGGTTGGAACAAAAATATAGTTGTCTTCACTCTCTTAAATAATTTATTTTCATGAATGGATTTTAGAACAGAAATAATGTATTTTCAAAAAATTTCTATTTTGATGGGTTATATTATGAAAAAAAATATAAAAAAAAGCAACACCATTTTCACCTCATACTTTGTGATCATATCTTTAAAAATGTTTCTTGCAAAATTCATATATATATATATATAAAAGGTCCTCTTTATTGATTGACACTTCTATTCCTACCATTCAATAAGTTTTAAAAAATCAATCATCTAAAACTGTTTATTTATCAAAATATTTTAAATAATTGTTTTAAAAAATGTTTAATAATAATCAAAATATTTTAAAATATTTGATTATATATATATATATATATATATATATTCAATCGTAAAAATATATATATATATATATCGTAAAATATATATATATATATATATATATATATATTGTAAAATATATATATATATATATGCACAGTAAATTCACATTGTTTACATGTGGAGAGTAAATATCAACTAAAAAATATATTAATTAAGTTAAGTAAAATCATTTGCAATTTAAATTTGTAAACTATTTTTATTTAGTCAATTTAATTTCTTTTTAAAAAAATTATTTATTTTACATATAACAAGAATAGGCAAGGATGAGAATTTCCCATGAATAGATTATCGGTTGATTATGCATAGAAAAACAAGCGAACACCCTTTCTTTTCTCTCCCTTAAATAATGCATTTCCACAAATTCTCCATTTGAATGACTTTAGATTTTTAAAGAAAAGAGAAGAAAAAAGTTCCACAAAGCCATCTTCTTTCTTCTTCCACTTTTCTCATCATCACTGGATTTTCAACAATGGATCCTGCCAAGGTTCAGATATGGACCTTGTTTGCATCTCTGTTGATCGCCACTTCGACTGCTGCTAATAATCTCGACAACATTGGTGTGAATTGGGGAACACAAGCAGCACAAAGTTTGGATCCGACCATAATTATTCAAATGCTTAAAGATAATGGAATAAAGAAGATCAAGCTTTTTGATTCCGATCATTGGACTGTCAAACATTTTGCCGGCACCGGGATTCAAGTAATGCTTGGCGTCCCAAATAATCAATTGAAGTATTTGAATGATTATGATAATGCCAAAGATTGGGTTAAACAAAATGTTTCCAAGCATATGTACAATGGAGGTGTTAACATAAAGTGAGAATTCTTCTTTCTTTTTTCTATCTTATCTTCATTAATTAAATAATTAATATTTATGCTTTATTTGTTTTCTTAATCTTGGTTACATTATACTACTGCTTCTATTAATCTAGATTTGGCTCATCTTCATTTTACTTAACGCTAACAAAAAAGTATAAAATTCGAGACATTTTTTTTACTAATATGGATTTGAATCATCATCATATATATATATAATATATATATATATACTCCCTTCTTTATTTGCTAATCATTTGAAAAATTTAGATTTTTAACTTGTTATTAAGAAATTAATGTGCATATATTGATGTATTTTTCTTAATATTTTTAAATTCATGTTTTACAACGCATGTTTATTAAATATTCTTATAGACTTTTGAAGCTAAAATCCATAATTTATGTATTTTTCAAAAGGTGGGTTTTTACATTTATGACAAATTAAGAAAAATAAAAGAAATAGTTTAATTTGTATTTCGAAATATTTAACTCTTACAAGAATGCTTACAACAACGAGAACATAAACCTCCTTGTGTAGCATTTCGAAAAAGCCCTTTACAACTTATGCAAAGCTAATAGCTTTATTTGTTTGATTTGCAGGTATGTTGCAGTTGGAAATGAGCCATTCCTTAAGGCGTATAACGGTTCATTTGAGAAAACGGTATTTCCTGCCTTAAAGAATGTCCAAAAAGCTCTTGATAAAGCTGGACTCGGAAATAAAATCAAAGCAACAATCCCACAGAATGCCGATGTATATACATCTGACTCGGAGGCTCCATCAAAAGGACATTTCCGTAACGACATTAAGGATTTGATGCACGACATTGTCGGATTCCTCAAAGAAAATGATGCACCTTTTATAGTCAACATATACCCATTTCTTAGCTTATACGAAAACCCTGATTTCCCAGTTAATTTTGCCTTCTTCGATGGCGGTGCAAAACCTGTTCCAGACAAAAACATTCAGTACACAAACATGTACGATGCAAATCTAGACACCCTAGTTTGGTCCTTAAGGAAAGCAGGAGCACCAGATTTGGATATAATTGTCGGAGAAATCGGTTGGCCAACGGATGGTAACAAAAATGCAAATTCCGACTTGGCTAGGAAATTCTACAATGGGTTTTTCAAGAAAATGGCTAACAAGAACGGAACCCCACTTCACCCTGGGGCTTTGGAAGTTTATCTGTTCGGATTAGTAGACGAGAATATGAAAAGTGTCGCACCTGGATTTTTCGAAAGACACTGGGGAATATTTGGGTACGATGGGAAACCTAAGTTTCCAATCGACGTCACGGGACAAGGGAACGAAAAAATGCCCGTGGGTGCAAAAAATGTTACGTACCTTGAAAAACAATGGTGCGTTTTCGATAGTAGTAAGAATGCATCGAGCGAAAAAGTTGAATCTAATTTAAAATTTGCTTGCGAGACGGGAGATTGTACGAGTCTTGGCAATGGTTGTAAGGATCTTGATAGGAAAGGGAACATTTCTTATGCATTTAATATGTATTTTCAAATACAAAATCAAGATGTTGAAGCTTGTGATTTTGAAGGGTTTGCTAAGATTGTGAAGAAAAATGCTTCGACTTCAGAATGTGTTTTTCCATTAGCATTAGAAAGTGCTGGTGGAAAACTTAGGTTTGGGAGTGTAGCAGCTACCGTCATTATTGGTGCACTACTGGTTTCTCTTAAATTATTTTAGGAAATTTTAAATTTAATTAACAAATCTTTTGTTTTCATTCATTTATTACACTATTAATTCTGCGTTTTATTATTATATTTGTAATCTTAGAATATTTTATTCGGCATTTTTTTTTTTTTTGAGTACTATCTTTACCCCAATTTTTGTGTATTTAAATTTTTTAATGGTTAAAATAGTGAATATTATATATCTGTTTTGAATATTAGTGTTCAGTATTTTTGTTTATTATTTGAGTTTAAATTACTTATAAGTCTTAATAAGTATAATAATAGAGTAAGAAATTGTGGTTGAAGTGGTAAAAATAAAAATAATTAGTATAAGTGGTAAAATATTACATATAAAAATATTAAAGAAAAAATAACAAGCAATTGGTTTGACTTTAAGAAAGAAAAAAAATGCATTTTAAATATATACGAAATTATAAATTTTATTGGTTTCAGAGCAACATTTGTGTATATCTTTGATGATCCTTTGGTAAATTAAACAATCACATGTTATAAAAAGCTCGTATACGAAGACAACCAATTTTTTAACGCGTCAAGAATTGTAATGGCAGAAAAAAGTTGTCAAATTCGGATCTAAACTAATCCACGTTCGAGTTAGGTTGGTCCCTTACGAGAGAGGGTTCTGACCCTAAATTTTATACAACGGCATACATAAGTTAGAAGAGTTCCTTACTAACTCACTACGTCTTGAAGTTTACTGATGTTTCTCTTCATTGTTTAAAATAGTATAGAAAACTGCCTCGTGGTACCTTTTACTACGTCTTGAGGTTTACTGATGTTTCTCTTCATTGTTTAAAATAGTATAGAAAACTGCCTCGTGGTACCTTTTTTTTTTTTTTTTTTTTGTTGAATGTAGTTGCATATGTTAGATTTTTGTATTGCATTAATGCTTTTAAATATATGACATATTTAGAATTTTAGACATAATAAAATCAAACTCAGGTAATGTATATATCAAACAAAATTTTATTAATGATTTTATTAATGTTATGATTTTAAATCATGACGCTAACTTCAAATCATTTTGAATTTCATCACGAAGGTTAACAATACAGGAATGGTAGGAGCGATGACAGAAGGTGATTTTTTCACGTTACTGCAGAACACAATTGAGAGACTTCTTGAATTGCCAAAGAATCTAAGGTTTAATCTTTCCCTTAATTAGTCCCCCCACACACACACACACACATATATATATATATATATATATATATATATATATATATATATATATATGATCTTTAATTAGTTATTGTTCATTTCTATTTTTAGTATGATTAGAGTGGTAAACAAACCAAACTGTTCGTGAACAAAATTCGTTCAAGTTCGTTTATACTCGGTTCGAGTTCGTTCGTTTATTAAACAAATCAAACTCAAACAATTTTTTAAATTAATTTTCAAGCTTACTCGAATAGTATTCGCGAACATAATCAAGCGTTTTTTAACAAATTATAAATATTTATATATTATTTTAAAAAATCACTAATATTTAAATTAGGGTATATATATAAGTTTTTTCTCTCATTTTCCTTGATCTAAAGCGACGACTCCTTTTTCTTTACTTTCTCTAAAGTCCAAACTCAACTCTCCTTCTACTTTTTTGACAAACCCTAAAAAAGTGGTGGTTCCTCTTTCCTTACTTTCTCCTAGAGCTATAAACAAACCAAGCTGTTCGTGAACAAAACTTGTTCGAGTTCGATCGTTTATTAAACAAACCAAGCTCAAACTTCCGATGTTCGGTTCGACTCGACTCGTTTACAGCCCTAATATGATTCAATTTTTAGTTTCCTTTTCCAAGGTACTTACAGTTAAATATATTTATGTATTTCAATTAATTGAAGGTGCAAAAATAAATTGAAAGGAAAGGAAAAGGGAAATTGATAGAGACACGTGAGTTTGCAGAAATTTGCGTACAGATCAATTACTTTGGCACAAAGCGAGATGGACTACCTTGGGAAAGATATTAAGGTAATCAATCAATTAATTGGCAGATGAATTAAACTCTAAACACTCTTTTTAGTCCCTAAATGATTTTTTTTTTTTTTTAAAAAAAATTTGTTAAAACCTTACAAAAAAAATCTTCTAAAAAATTTAATATATATAAAAAAAAATTGAAGTAGTGTAACATATTAGCTAAAACCTTCTAAAACTTAAAGTCTTACAAGTATTTTATTACTACTTATGTAATTAACGTTTTAAAAAAATAAATATTTAGATAATAGAAAAGTAAAATTAGAAAATTTGGTCCCTTAATTTATATAATTTTTGTGATTTCATATCTATTTTATTTTATTTTTTGTATTATTTCATCCTTTAACTTAATAATGTGGTAAATTTCATCCCTTAAACTTAATAGTTTGGTAAATTTCATCCCTTAACTTATATAATTTGGTAAATTTCATCCCTTAACTTAATAATTTGGTAAATTTCATTCCTTAACTTAAAATTAAAATAATAATACTAAAAATTAATGGGGTAAAAATGTAAATTTTATTAATACAAAATCTTTTAATTTACTATTGTAAATTTACATTTAATAAAAAAATTTATATATTATCAAAGATATTATATCATACATTTGTAAATTTATATTTCATAAATATATTATTAAGGATGATATCCCAAAAATTATATAAGTTAATGATGAAATTTACCAAATTATTAAGTTAAATGATGAAATAATACAAAAAAAAAATAAAATAGGATGAAATCACAAAAATTATATAAATTAAGGAACCAAAATTTTCAATTTTACTAATAAAAGATATCTTAATAGATTAAAAAGGTTTCAAAAAATTTAAATTTTAAAACACAATTTTATACTTAATGAAACATGCTTTAACCTAAAAAACCCTCTCCATATACCCTGAAAGGAAGATCAAAGGGACCCGCTACATCAATTTTTTTTTTTTTTTTTGATGAATAAACCCGCTACATCAATATCTTGTGCTTCGTTGCGTCCGGTCAGACGGCTTCCGATATGTGGATTTTTTGGTATTTTCTAAATTTAATTATCAAAAAAAACCCCTACATCAATTATGAGCATGTCATGAATTTAAATTAATTTTTTTTTTTAATGTTTCAGTATTATATCATTTTTTTTTTTTAAAAAAAAAATTTCACGTTGAACCTTTGAGTTCTAATTCGAATTTTGACCATTTTATTATAAAAAATTTCCTAGTAGATATTTAAAATTAAATATGAAAGTTTTGACCATTCAGAGTAGTCCTTATATCC
Source organism: Cynanchum wilfordii (assembly GCA_025388415.1). NCBI lineage: Eukaryota > Viridiplantae > Streptophyta > Magnoliopsida > Gentianales > Apocynaceae > Cynanchum > Cynanchum wilfordii. Next base: position 37,393 of record JAHSUH010002257.1, on the reverse strand, counting down.
ATGACCAAGAATTACTTTATCCGTTTATTTAATCTATTACTAAATAAAATTTTAAATGGAAGAAAAATAAATTAAAATATTTTATAATTTTATTTTATTCCTTAAAACAATAATAATAATAATAATAATATATGAATATTAATTCTAAAATATTTTTTTAAATACTATACCCAGATTTAGTAAGATGACAAATAAGTATAAATGTCATGACTAGTATTTATATATATATACATAGAAGAGCCTCACTATTGGTTGATTAAAGTCAACTAAAAACTATTAAAATCAAATTTTATTTCCCTTTTCTTTACACTTTGTTTTGTTTTGTTTTTAAGTTTAAAACATTTTCACTTGAATTCATAAATTTTTAATCAAGTGAAAATTTTTATTAATTAAATTCAGTTTTAACTTTTTATTTTGTTTTAGATTACAAATGATAAATATATATATGATCGGGGAATGATCCTCTAGTCCTATCACGCGTGATTGGTGGACTCCGCTTCTTGTCAAGTGTCCTACAAAGAAGGTCAAGTGCAGGAAGTGTATTTCCGGTGTTGGTTCTTCGATAATTAAGTTAGTGACAAAATCGGAAAGAATCTCAAAGGATTACTTGGGGAAGTATATTCCCTCCGATTCTCCCCGAGAGGGATATGATGAAGGTAACAAGACACTTGAGATACATATAGGATTATTTGACTTTTACTTGTCTCTATGTGAGTATGAGTTACCATATATATGGAGAGAGATCCAACGGGAGGTGACACGTGGAATGAGTACCTTTCCGGACAATCTGAATTGGTCAATACAAATAGTATCTGTTGGATCAAGTGCATTTAATCCGTATGAAAGATCATGTCCTTCATGTGGTACTTGTAGTCGTTGGCCAAACTTTGGGGGTGCCTATCTGGAATCCAGTTGGTCTGCGTCCACCTCGAATATGTGGACTTTTTGAGACTTTGGTGTCTCTCAAAATATATATATATATATATATATATATATATATATATATATATATATATATATATCCATTTAATTATTAGGCATAGATATATTTTTTGTGTTAAAAAATGATAATAATTAAAACATATTCTTAATTTGGTCCATGGCAGCAGGCAGCAGTACTCCTCGGATCAGGTCGCAGTTTTTCTTCCATTATATATATCAAAGACTTTGAAACCGTGTTCATTTATTCTCTTTCCTTTGAATTTCCAAAGCTAAAAACTAGCAGTTTATGACTAAAACAAAATGAAGTACAGAACCCAGAAGAAAAAGGAGAGACCGATATTTCCATAATATATTTTCATAACAATAAATCTATTTTGGCCAAATACACATAATATTAATTTTTAGCAGCCGCAGCCCCTAATAATGCAGAAGAAACTTGAAAATCCTTCCGCTCTGAGATATTCTTCTGTGTCTATAAATATGTCATTATACATAGAAGCAAAAGTGTAAAAAGTAAAACAAAAAAAAAAAACAAAGCAATAATTCTTCGGAAGCTAGTTAGGTTCAAGAAAAATCAGAAATCCATACTTAATTAAGCTGAAATTAGAGATGTCGATTTCATCTTTGGTGGCTCCTGCTCTTGCCAGGAGCTATTGTTCTTAATTTCATCTTCTGTCTTTTATATATATTGTTGTGAAAATTATGAAACACAAGTGCAAGTGTACACTATCAACAAGTAGTATAGTACGATGTACTAGATATCGATCCCTCAGAGATTACTTAGTGAAGACTGTGAAGTGTGTGTGATGAGGTGTGGAACAAAAGGTGATCAAATAGATGAATGGTTGATTAAGTCTACTAGGAAGAGAATGCAATTTAAGTCGAAAATAACAAATAAATGCAAACAACCATAAGCAGAGGAATACCTTGAAATTAGCAATTACACTGCAGATAAAAAGATGAGGAAGTACTGAACAAACACAGAGAAAATGAGTACTAGGCTAGCTTCCATTTAAGGTATGCATTAAAAATGGCCAATGCTGTACTGATGCTATAGCATTGCTACGGTAATTAATCCAGAATTCCTAAAGTATATGCATGTTTTTCAACATCCCATAATTCCAGTCCACAAATATCAATTCATATGTCTATGTAATTCATATAAGAGGCATCCAATTCAAGCTCATGAACTCCTATGGACTATGCAAGGCAATAGTATATGTCTATACTACCACATAATTGAATCCAACAAGATCAATCAAGCACCATTCAAGTATTTTGTCCATTAATCTCAATCCTTTCGGATTCAAAGACTAACTCAATTGCAACCAATGATAATCAATCAATAGTGACAAATAACATTATAAATACTTGAATGAATTGTCAAAGCATGCCTTACATCAATACCACATCTCAAAATATATTCATACCCAAAGTTGAAACTAGCCTAGTAAATAAAAACTTAGCTCATGGTGCAAAAAGCAGACTCTCTCAAGTATGCAAATGTATACATTCTCAAAATCTAGTTAATTCTCAAAAACAAGATTTAAAAGAAATACAAACGATGATCGCTAGAGTTTGGTTCACCAATCTCTTAGCTAGATGAACTCCAACTTCTTCAATCTTTGATGATCAATGAATTCCTTGCATGTTCAAGCTTCTTCCTCTCTTTTCTTCCCTCGATTCTGCTCTTTAATTCCAGAATTTCTTCCGGAATATTTCTCTTCTCTTTCTTCTCTCTCTGCCCCAGAAATTTTTTTCCTTCTGCCGAGCTGCTTGCTTTTTAATTGCATAATTTCTTTTGGAATTTTCTCTCCATTTTCTCTCTCTGCCGAGCTGCCTGCTTTTCAGTCCACCACATACCTTTCCAGATTATTCTTTCACTTTTTCTCCTTCTTTTCCGTTCATTCCCATGTTCCCCTTTAATTGCCGGATCACCTCCCATTTCATCTTTTTCTTCCTTTTCTTAAGTAATTGGGCTTCTTCAATTTTCTTTTATTTTTCTTTCAACCCATTACTTCTTCTTACAAATTTTAAAGCCCAATACATTTTTTTTTATACTTTGCATCATTGCTTGATTTCCAACTTAGTCCATCAACTTCGTTTTGTTTCTCCTTTAGCCTTTGAATCTCACTTGATAATCTTGAATTCAACAATTTCCTAAATAAAACAAAGGCACAACAATTAATAAGAATAGACACAAAATTCCTCAAAATAAAAGCTTCATCACTCATTCTTACATGAAATCAAGTCTAAGAAATCATAATAACTCTACAAAAAGTAGAGTTATCAAGCCCCCAAACTTAATACATTACTCGTCCCGAGTGATGTCTCAAAGAGATCAAGGAAAGACACAAAACACTACAACAGCCAAGCAAAACGAAGAAAGTCTACAAGACAATCAAAACAGAGTAGAATCATCCAATCCAAGTGAGGTAAGAATCGGGTTCATGCTTTCAAATCAAGAATGTGATAAATCATCTAGACATGCTTAAAAACCAACTTCCCCAAGTGTTGAGAATTTAACAAAACCAAGTTCAAGTGTTTCTCCCTTGTGTGTGTGTGCTTAGTCATCTCCCTTTAACACTTAATTCAAAGGTCAAGTCAAAAATGCATTCCTAGAATTCAATACATGTAATCATAAGTTAACTTGCTAACCCCTCTCCACTAATGTAGTTGGCTTAGTATCTTAGATCAATAGGTCTTCCCTTTTGGTTATAATGTAGGCTTGGTTTAAGGTAGGATAAATATGGGTACAAGTGAGCTAATACCTCAACCTAGCCTGTCATGGACATAAAAACTAAAGCACAATGTTTCTTTTTTTCTTTTTTTTTTTTTTTTTTTATATTATTATTTTTTTTTTCAAATTCAACCCTCCAAGCCAACAAGCAATTGATCTCAACACACTCCCAATATAATAAATACCAAACATAAGCTTCCTTGTGTAAACATAATATATATAAAAAGAATTTATTCAAGAACAAACTTGCTGCTGCAATTTTTTTTTTTTATATCCATTTATTATTATTATTTTTTTTTATTTTGATTGAGGATATCAACTGTTTTCACTCTTTTTTTTTTTTTTTTTTTTTTTTTTTAGAACATGAATAGAAATGGGAGATATGCTTAGTTTGCAAATATGTGTAACAAGCCAACATATAACCCAAAAGTCTCCCCCCCAAACTTTCATCATGCCATGTCCACAACATACTAGAATTGAAGTTTGGTGCCAAGAAAAAGAATGATATGCAAAAGAGTGGTCATTAGGCTATCATACATGTGTAGGTACCAAAAAAACAAAATAGGCATAACGGCTCAAAGTGGCTAAACTATGGAAATATCCGAAGGGTAGGCTTGAAAAGCTCAAACGAGTCAACTAAAGTGCCTAGATCCTTTCCAAAATGCTAAACCGCCTAGGATTTCGCCTCAAGGGAATTAACAAGCTAATTTTGAAAACTTGAAGTCTCATGCAATTTCAACCTTTTCTAAAGATTCAGCATGTTCAGGGATAGACTAATGTGCAAAATCATGAAGTTACACTCTCACTATTGTTTAGTTAAATTCACAAACTATAAGTACTTATGGATTATAAACACGTACAAATAATCATATCAACACCAACTGAAAAGTAGTATCATGAAGCTTCCCCCCAATTCTCACAAAACTCATCATTAGATTCTTCCACAAGCACGAAAGACAACACCTGAAACGAAACAAAAGAAGGCAAGACCCCCCCCAAACTTAAGAGAGAGCAATGTCCGCATTGCAAACACAAGAAATAAAAAAAACGAAAACAACCTCAAACAGAAAAAAAAGAAAAACAGCTGAAATCATCCAAGATAATTCATAAATAAGGACAACTAAGCCACAAGAATGTTACTAAGGAATAGAAACTCCCTTCACTTTTTGAAGGGGCAAAAGCTGGATTGGGAAGTGTAAAACTGCACCGCAAAGGCTTAAGCTGTTGAAGAACATTGAAGTGATATGGGCGGTGTGCGGCAATAATGCTACAACATCAAGGCGGCATCAAGACAACAGATCAAATTCCAGAATTGATGAAAACCAAGTACAATTTTCTGCAATTTCCTGAACATAAAATCAAGCACAAGCATTCTCGAATTAGCAAGTCATTATCTCCAATCATCATTTAACACCTCCAAAATTTTCAAGAAAAGTCACAAATCCAAAACCCAAGCATCATGACTAGAAAAATAAAACTATCAAATCTCAAGAAAGCAGAAAATACAACAACTATGCACAAATTAAAGAAATAGAAATTGAAAAACAAACATTAAAGCATAAACGCCCAATAATCAACAAAAATAACAAACGAAGAATTGAAAAATAAAAATAAACATGCTGCTCTAAAAATCAAACATTAAAGTACAACGGCTAGAACTTCCCTTTTTGATTATGCATCAATTAAAGTGATAGAAGCTCTATCACGCTCCACCGCACCGCCCAAGTAAATTTTCAATCGTTGGCCATTGACTTTAAACTCTACACCATTGTTATCTCGTAAAAGCACAACACCATAAGGAAAAACTTGTGCAATGGTGAATGGTCCAGACCATCTTGACTTGAGCTTTCCAGGAAACAATTTGAGTCTAGAATTGAACAACAGCACCTTTTGACCTTCTTCAAACTGGTTTTGGGCTGATATGTTGATCATGCTATCTCTTGGTTCTTTCTTTGTAAATTCTAGCATTCTCATAAGAAAACAACCTCAATTCATCTAGTTCATTCAACTGAAACTTCCTTAGATCTCCTGCACTGTTCAAATCCATATTCAAATGCTTTAATGCCCAATATGCTTTATGCTCAAGTTCTACAGGAAGATGACATGCCTTTCCAAACACCAATCTGTACGGAGACATTCCTAAAGGTGTTTTGAATGCAGTTCGATAAGCCCACAAGGCATCTTCCAACCTCTTTGACCAGTCCTTTCGATTTGGATTAACCACTTTCTCAAGAATACCCTTTATCTCCCTATTAGATAATTCAGCTTGACCATTGGTTTGAGGATGATAAGGTAGGGCTATCTTATGCTTGACATTGTACTTGGCTAACAAACTTCCTAACCATTTATTCACAAAATGAGTACCTTCATCACTTATGAGAGCCCTTGGTGTTCCGAAACGAGTGAATATGTGCTTATGCAAAAACTTCAAGCACCACTTTAGAATCATTGGTAGGACATGCAACAGCCTCAACCCATTTAGAAACATAATCAACTACTACCGGAATGTATAAATTTCCAAAAGAAGGAGGAAAGGGTCCCATGAAATCTATTCCCCACACATCAAATAACTCTACCTCCAAAATGTTAGTCAAAGGCATTTCATTTCTTCTAGATATATTTCCAACCCTTTGACATTGATCACATTGAGCTACATAGGCATGAGCATCTTTGATTAGTGAAGGCCAATAAAAACCCGATTGTAGCACCTTAGCTGCAGTTCGAGTACCTCCAAAGTGTCCACCATAAGGAGCATTGTGACAGTTGAAATAAAATTTCAGCCACTTCATTTTCTGGCAATGCATCTTCTTATCATTTGGTCAAGACAATGTTTGAACAAGTATGGTTCCTCCCAAAAATAGCTTTTTACATCGTGAAAAAACTTCTTCCTCTCGCTGCCTGTATGATTAGGAGGAAGAACACCACTTGCCAAAAAGTTAGCAAAATCAACAAACCAAGGAAGTGGTTGTAAATTTTGTACCTTAAGGACTTGTTCATCCTGGGAAAGGATTCTTGAATTGGAATGATGGCTGAATGAGACTCCAAATTCTGCTCAAGTCTGGATAGATGGTCGCCACCCGATTTTCGGTCCCTCTTCTGCCCGGAATTTCCATATCAAACTCTTGAAGTAACAAGACCCCCATCTTATTAGCATTGGCTTTGAATCTTTCTTTGCAATGAGATACTTAATGGCAGAATGATCCGTAAACACAATTACTTTAATACCCACCAAATAAGATCTAAATTTGTCAACAAAGACAGACAATGGCCAACAATTCTTTTTGATCACCGTATAATTCAGCTGGGCACCATTTAGAGTTCGACTAGCATAATAGATGGGATGAAAGATTTTGTTCCTTCTCTGGCCCAAAACAGCTCCAACGGCAAAATTGCTTGCGTCGCACATAAGCGCAAATGGTGAATTCCAACTGGAGTAACCATGATTGGAGTTGAAATCAATCGCTCCTTTAACTCGCAAATTCTTTTAAACATTCTTGAAGGGCGAAAAACAACATCTTTCTCCAAGAGAGTACACAACGGCTTTGCTATCTTGGAGAAATCTTTGATAAATCTTCGATAGAATCCAGCATGCCCAAGGAAACTTCTAATATGTTTCACTGTAGTAGGAGGGGGCAGTTTTTCAATAACTTCAATTTTTGCGTTGTCCACTTCAAGTCCATGTTTTGAAATTTTATGACCTAAGACAATACCTTCCTTGACCATAAAGTGACACTTCTCCCAGTTTAAAACAAGATTTGTCTCCTCACATCTTTGTAAAACTTTGGCCGGATTCAGCAGACATTCATCATAAGAATCACCGAAAACTGAAAAATCATCCATAAAAATCTCTAAGAATTTTTCCACCATATCGGAGAATATTGCCATCATACAACGCTGAAATGTTGCAGGGGCATTGCGCAACCCAAAGGGCATCCTACAGAATGCAAAAGTACCATAAGGACAAGTGAAAGTGGTCTTGTCTTGATCCTCTGGTGCAACAACAATCTGATTGTATCCCGAATACCCATCGAGAAAACAGTAGTACTCCCTCCCTGCTAGTCTATCGAGCATCCGGTCAACAAAAGGGAGCGGGAAATGATCCTTTCTAGTGGCGTTGTTCAATTTTCTGTAGTCCATGCAGATCCTCCATCCAGTAACTGTTCGAGTAGGGATTAGCTCATTATTTTTATTCTTTACCACTGTTATCCCACCTTTCTTTGGAACACACTGCACTTGGACTAACCCAAGAACTGTCCGAAATTGGATAGATAATTCCAAAATCCAACCACTTAATGACTTGTTCTTTTACAACTTCTTTCATGATTGGATTTAATCTTCGCTGTCCTTCAATGGAGTTTTTGCTTTCATCTTCCAGTAAAATCTTATGCATGCAAAAAGAAGGACTTATACCTCCGATATCCGCAATAGTCCATCCAATAGCCTTCTTGAATTTCTTCAAAACATCAATGAGTTGACTTTCCTGTTCATCACTTAGGTTATAAGAAACAATCACAGGTAATGTTGAATTTGAACCCAAATATACATATTTCAAATGAGAAGGAAGAGTTTTTAAATCAAGCTTAGGTGGCTCTTCAATGGATGGTTTTGGAACCTTGAACTCCCTTGATGATAATTCTAGAGATTCAAATCTACCACAGAGTTCCTTTTTACTTGAATCAACTTCCATCAATGTTGAATTTTCAAATTCAGCACCCATGTCACAATCAGTTTCCAGCAGTAACTCTTCTAAAGATTCCTGGACACTCTGTTGCTTAATTTCCTCAGCTGCTAAAGATTCCACCATTGAGATCTCAAAACATTCTTCAGCTTCATATGGAAATTTCATTGCTCTGAAAACATTAAAAGTCACTTCATCATCATTTACTCTCATAGTAAGTTCTCCCTTCTGCACATCAATTAATGTTCTTCCCGTAGCCAAGAACGGACGCCCCAAAATGATAGGAACTTCCCTGTCGGCCTCATAATCCAGCACTATAAAATCCGTGGGGAAAAAATAAACTTGTCCACCTTGACTAATACATCTTCAATTTTTCCATCGGGATGTGCAAGTGATCCGTCTGCCAAGTTGCAAAGTAACGGTTGTTGGACGAACTTCACCAATTCCAAGCTTCCCGAAAATAGATAAAGGCATTAGGTTAATACTTGCTCCAAGATCACACAAAGTCATACCAAAGTAAGAATCGCCAATGGAACATGGAATGTTAAAACTTCCTGGATCCTTCATTTTTGGAGGTAGTTTGTTTTGCAAGAAAGAACCGCACTCCTTTGTTAGTGCTACTGTCTCATACTCCCCCAATCCTCTTTTCTTAGTCAAGATGTCCTTCATGAATTTCACATAATTTGGCATTTGTTCCAAGGCTTCAACGAGTGGAATATTTATGTGCAGCTGTTTTAGAACATCCAGGAATTTTCTGAACCGCAAATCTTGCTTTTTCTCAAAAACCTTTGAGGATAAGGCATTTTCAGATTTCAAAACTTACTGGAATCTGATGTTGTGGTGATGCTTCGGGTAATGCTGTAGCATCGGGAATTCCAGTAGCTACTTTCTCTTGATTGAGGCATTTTTAGCATTTCGGACCTTACTGGAATCTGATGCTGTGGCGATGCTATAGCATCCGAAATTCCAGTAGCTACTTTCTCTTTAGATTGCAGTTCCTGTTTTTCAGAATTTTCATCTTTTGGATCAGACGGTAGCTCTATCTTCTTTTCTGATTTTTCAGCAGGTTCTTCCAAATTTTTTCCACTCCTCAAAGTGACTGCTTTACAATATTCCTTCCCGTCTCTCTTGGGAATTTCCGTATCACTAGGAAGAGTGCCTTGAGGTCTAGTTCGTATCTCATTAGCAAGTTGTCCCATTTGATTCTCCAAGTTCCTTCTTCGTAGAAGACAATCCTTGAATCGTTGTATCGGTTTTGGCCATAAACTCTTTCATCATATTTTTAAGTGAATTCGAAGGATTGTTTTGTGGAAACCGTTGTTGCTTGCATTGGCTGTGAAAATCCAGGAGGATAAGCTGGTCTTGCAGGCATCATAGATCCACTGGGGGCTCCTTGATTACTCCATGAAAAATTAGGATGTTGCCTCCATGTTGGATTGTAGGTGTTTGAATTTATGCCTCCTTTGTTCCGGTTTCCCATATAACACACCGAGGCTGGATTGAATGGGCAGCTATCAAAAATGTGTCCTTCATTACAATAGACACAAGAAACCTCTTCCACTGGACCTGCGTTTGAAAGGCTTGATTGTTGTCCATCTTGCTTACCCATTTGCATGTTCATATTCTTCAACATATGTGACATGGATGAAACCCGGGCTGCCAATGAAGAAATAGCATCCAGCTCTAACATTCCTGCAACTTTCCTTCCCGTTGGCAGCCTCGAAGTGGGCCATTGATAATTGTTATTCGCTATTCTTTCAATAATTTCATAGGCCTCATTGTATGACTTGGACAATAACGCTCCGCTGGCTGAAGCATCTACAATCATTCGAGTGTGAGCATTTAAACCATTATAGAAAGTTTCCATTTGAATACAATACGGGATTCCATGATGTGGACACTTTCTAAGTAAATCTTTGAACCTTTCCCACGCTTCATACAAAGATTCATCATCAAGTTGTTGGAAAGAAGTAATTTCATTTCTCACTTAGCATTCTTTGTTGGAGGAAAATACTTCATCAAAAATCTCTCTGTTAATTGCGCTAACCATGTTTTATCCGAGTAGTAGAGAATTCAACCATTCCCTTGCCTTGTCTCGTAAGGAAAATGGGAACAGTTCGGTCTTAGAACATCTCAAAAAATTCGGGCAGCTTGAAACATCGCTAACTTCCATAAAATATCCGAGATGCAAATGCGGATCCTCTGCTGGTAACCCACTGTCATCGACCCACGATTGTAGCATTTGAAACATCACTGGTTTTAGTTCAAACGGGGTGCCTGAATTTCTGGTGGTGCCATTCCAAAATTTAGCTCGGGAAAAACTGGAGTAGCATATTGCCTAATGGACTGATTTCTCATCTCGCAAGCACTACAGGATTTTGTTCAATTCTTCATTGTAATTGATGAGCCTCATTCTGTTGCTCCATGGTTATTGCTTTCTTTAATTTCTCTTGTTCTCTTCTTGCCGCTCTAAAAGTTCTTTCAATTTCAGGATCTTCAAGTAATAATTTAGCTTCCTTGTTATTGTATCTTGTAATCATGCAAAACTGAATTTTGTTCTATAAAGACCAACAAAAGATCCAAGTGAATACAAATAAAAATGAACCACACAAATATCACCAACTTCACAATTAAACTAAGAACAATCCACGGCAACGGAGCCAAAAACTTGTTGTGAAAATTATGAAACACAAGTGCAAGTGTACACTATCAACAAGTAGTATAGTACGATATACTAGATATCGATCCCCTGAGATTGCTTAGTGAAGACTGTGAAGTGTGTGTGATGAGGTGTGGAACAAAAGGTGATCAAATAGATGAATGGTTGATTAAGTCTACTAGGAAGAGAATGCAATTTAAGTCGAAAATAACAAATAAATGCAAACAACCATAAGCAGAGGAATACCTGAAATTAGCAATTACACCTGCAGATAAAAAGATGAGGAAGTACTGAACAAACACAGAGAAAATGAGTACTAGGCTAGCTTCCATTTCAGGTATGCATTAAAAATGGTCAATGTTGTACTGATCCTATAGCATTGCTACGACAATTAATCTAGAATTCCTAAAGTATATGCATGTTTTTCAACATCCCATAATTCCAGTCCACAAATATCAATTAATATGTCTATGTAATTCATATAAGAGGCATCCAATTCAAGCTCATGAACTCCTATGGACTATGCAAGGCAATAGTATATGTCTATACTACCACATAATTGAATCCAACAAGATCAATCAAGCACCATTCAAGTATTTTGTCCATTAATCTCAATCCTTTCGGATTCAAAGACTAACTCAATTGCAACCAATGATAATCAATCAATAGTGATAAATAACATTATAAATACTTGAATGAATTGTCAAAGCATGCCTTACATCAATACCACATCTCAAAATATATTCATACCCAAAGTTGAAACTAGCCTAGTAAATAAAAACTTAGCTCATGGTGCAAAAAGCAGACTCTATTAAGTATGCAAATGTATACATTCTCAAAATCTAGTTAATTCTCAAAAACAAGATTTAAAAGAAATACAAACGATGATCGCTAGAGTTTGGTTCACCAATCTCTTAGCTAGATGAACTCCAACTTCTTCAATCTTTGATGATCAATGAATTCCTTGCATGTTCAAGCTTCTTCCTCTCTTTTCTTCCCTCGGATCTGCTCTTTAATTCCAGAATTTCTTCCGGAATTTTTCTCTTCTCTTTCTTCTCTCTGCCCAGTCCAGAATTTTTTTCCTTCTGCCGAGCTGCTTGCTTTTTAATTGCAGAATTTCTTTTGGAATTTTCTCTCCATTTTCTCTCTCTGCCGAGCTGCCTGCTTTTCAGTCCACCACATACCTTTCCAGATTATTCTTTCACTTTTTCTCCTTCTTTTCCGTTCATTCCCATGTTCCCCTTTAATTGCCGGATCACCTCCCATTTCATCTTTTTCTTCCTTTTCTTAAGTAATTGGGCTTCTTCAATTTTCTTTTATTTTTCTTTCAACCCATTACTTCTTCTTACAAATTTTAAAGCCCAATACCTTTTTTTTTTTTACTTTGCATCATTGCTTGATTTCCAACTTAGTCCCTCAACTTCGTTTTGTTTCGCCTTTAGCCTTTGAATCTCACTTGATAATCTTGAATTCAGCAATTTCCTAAATAAAACAAAGGCACAACAATTAATAAGAATAGACACAAAATTCCTCAAAATAAAAGCTTCATCACTCATTCTTACATGAAATCAAGTCTAAGAAATCATAATAACTCTACAAAAAGTAGAGTTATCATATATACATATATATATATATATATATATATATATATATATATATATATATATATATATATATATATATTGTTTTTTCAATCCCTAATGTTTCTATCTTATGTCGTATAATTGATCATTTTATCAAATGACGTATGCTTTCATACATTTTGATCATGAACAGAATAATTAAAGATTTTTATTCTTATCTTGTTCCTTTTCTAATCTTGCTATGTCCATTGAGATTCTAATCTTGTTCCTTTTCTTCTTATCATGTATCTTTGAATGTTAAATATTTGATTGATTTTGTTCCTAGGAATTTTTATCTTTGAATGAACAATTAGGGTTTTTATTTTAACATCCTTGAGGAGGACATTCAATGAATTTTCATTGAGATTTGCCATTGTTTTATACCTTCAATTTGAATTGCTAATTGAATTATGATCATCAAGGTTAGAATTAATTGAGCTTGTAATTAGATAGGGTTTAAATTGACAATCTTTAATTCAGTCTATAGACCTTAGATGAATATAATAGAATTTTCGGATTAGTATAAATAACATGATCGGACCTTGATATGTTAGGCATTCTAAAGAACTTGAGTTAGAAATTAATGTTGATTTTAGGGTAAGTTATTAAATGAAAATTTAGCAATAAACATGAAATATTTAGGATTGCTTGTGACGAACCGTATCGAAGTAATTAATTTAGATAACTCAAGTACGGTAGTAAAACAATTGGAAAATCCACAATTTCCTTAGATCCACTTATAAGTTGAATTTTCGAATATTGGTCTTACTATTTGTTTCATTGGTTTTCATTTAAAATTTCTATCTTCTTCTCTTCTACAAAACATCTGTTTTTAGTTTTATCTTTTCACCAATCAAAATGAATTGATGCCTTAGCCTAATCTCATTAATCAACAATCTTGCCATAATAGGTAGTTAATTAAAACTTTTACCTCGTTCTTAGGATTATACGATATTATAAATGTAAAATCACGAAGCTTCCTTGTTACTATCTACATGTGATATGTACTTTGCCTTTACTTGTGTTTGATAATATGACAACCTTATGTGATTTGCTTTACTTGAATTATGCTATAATAATCATACACTCAGCACACACACCAATTATTAATTATGTTTTTAAGCTATCATTATTATAAAAATTTGTATGGTAATATAATTTGTTGTATAAATTTAAAGCTGCAAATCGATGAATCTTTGTCAAATTCAAAGGATATCAAGGTTAAAATACAACAAAAGGTACTTTTTATATATTCACATTAATTTTATTTTAGTGAAAATTTAAAATTAAATTTTCTTTAAAGCTATACTAATAATTTAAATTTTGTCATTTGTCATTTTCAGGTCATCATTAATACAAGAATATCATTGAAATGCGTACAATAGGTGATAAAAAATTTACGGTCAAAACAAAAAGTACAATAGTAGAAATTGGAATGAAAAGTTTGTTTGAGATTAAATAAACAAAAATTAATAAATACCTTTGTCTTTGGTTATCCGATCAATTTGTTCACATAAATTGTTGTCTAAAAGTCCATGGAATGATATTCCTATTGGAATAAAAGATGTTGAGATGCTTCTTAGGTTGAGATGTATTAGTGTAGATGGTAGTTCTGCTTTAAAGTGGTCTAAACATGTCAAACAAATTGCTAGTGAGCTGCATTTTGAGAATGACAATACGAAACTGAATAGAATTAAAGCCAAAATACTCTCGAAAGATGAGAAGTGTGATCTTTAAGATTTTAAAAGTTGTAGCTTGAGATTAAATATACAAAAATTAATAAATACCTTTGTCATTTGTTATCGGATCAATTTGTTTACATAAATTGTTGTCTAAAAGTCCATGGAACGATATTCCTATTGGAATAAAAGATGTTGAGATGCTTCTTAGGTTGAGATGTATTGGTGTAGATGGTAGTTCTCCTTTAAAGTGGTCTAAAAATGTCAAACAAATTGCTAGTGAGCTGCATTTTGAGAATGACAATACGAAACTGAATAGAATTAAAGTCAGAATACTCTCGAAAGATGAGAAATGTGATCTACAAGATTTTAAAAGGTGTTACACAACTTACATGTTTAGGGCACTTCTTTGTCCAACAACGTGTCATGAAGCTAACAGCAGCTAGTTAGTGTACTTGTAGGAGATGTTTCAACAATTAATACAATAAATTGGAGTAACCTCATTTTTCAAAAACTGATGTTAGTCGTACGTCTACGTTGTGAGGGGAAAAAAAAGGACTTAGAGGTTGCATTTTTTTTGTCAATATAATTTATATTTTTTAATATATATATATAATATATATTTATTATTATAAATATTTGTGTGGTAATATAATTTGTTGTATAAATTTAAAGTTGTGAATGGATGAATTTTTGTCAAATTCAAAGAATAAGAAGGTCAAAATCCAATAAAAGGTACTTTTTATATATTCATAATAATTTTATTTTTGTGAAAATTTAAAATTGAATTTTTTTTTAAAGTTATACTAATAATTTAAATTTTATCATTTCTCATTTCTAGGACAGCATTAATACAAGAATATCATTGAAATGTGTACAAGAGGTGATAAAAAATTTACAGTCAGAACAAAAAAATACAATAGTAGAAATTAGAATGACAAGTTTGCTTGAGATTAAATATAAACAAATTAATAAATACCATTGTCATTTGTTATCGGATCAATTTGTTCACACAAATTGTTGTCTAAAAGTTCATAGAATGATATTCCAATTGGAATAAAAGATGTTGAGATGCTTCTTAGGTTGAGATGTATTGGTGTAGATGGTAGTTCCGCTTTAAAGTGGTCTAAACATGTTAAACAAATTGCTAGTGAGCTCCATTTTGAGAATGACAATACGAAACTAAATAGAATTAAAGTCAGAATACTCTCAAAAGATGAGAAGTGTGATCTTCAAGATTTGAAAAGTTGTAGCTTGAGATTAAATATAAAAAAATTAATAAATACCTTTGTAATTTGTTATCGGATCAATTTCTTCACATAAATTGTTATCTAAAAGTCAATGGAATGATATTCCTATTGAAATAAAAGATGTTGAGATGCTTCTTAGGTTGAGATGTATTGGTGTAGATGGTAGTTTTGCTTTAAAGTGGTCTAAACATGTCAAACAAATTGCTAGTGAGCTGTATTTTGAGAATAATAATACGAAACTGAATAGAATTATAGCCAGAATACTCTCAAAAGGTGAGAAGTGTGATCTTCAAGATTTTAAAAGTTGTAGCTTGAGATTAAATATACAAAAATTAATAAATATCATTGTCATTGGTTATCGGATCAATTTGTTCACATAAATTGTTGTCCGAAAGTCCATGGAATGATATTCCTATTGGAATAAAAGATGTTGAGATGCTTCTTAGGTTGAGATGTATTGGTGTAGATGGTAGTTCTACTTTAAATTGGTCTAAACATGTCAAAGAAATTGCTAGTGAGCAACATTTTGAGAATGACAATATGAAACTGAATAGAATTAAAGTCAGAATACTCTCGAAAGATGAGAAGTGTGATCTTCGAGTTTTTAAAAGTTGTAGCTTGAGATTAAATATAAAAAAATTAATAAATACCTTTGTCATTGGTTATCGGATCAATTTATTCACATAAATTGTTTGGTAAAAGTCAATGGAATGATATTCATATTGGAATAAAAGATGTTGAGATGCTTCTTAGGTTGAGATCTATTGGTGTAGATGGTAGTTTTCGTTTAAAGTGGTCTATACATGTCAAACAAAATGCTAGTGAGCTCCATTTTGAGAATGACAATACGAAACCTGAATAGAATTAAAGTCAGAATACTCTCGAAAGATGAGAAGTATGATATTCAAGATTTTAAAAGTTGTAGGTTGAGATTAAATATAAACAAATTAATAAATACCATTGTCATTTGTTATCGGATCAATTTGTTCACACAAATTGTTGTCTAAAAGTTCATAGAATGATATTCCAATTGGAATAAAAGATGTTGAGATGCTTCTTAGGTTGAGATGTATTGGTGTAGATGGTAGTTCTGCTTTAAAGTGGTCTAAACATGTTAAACAAATTGCTAGTGAGCTCCATTTTGAGAATGACAATACGAAACTAAATAGAATTAAAGTCAGAATACTCTCAAAAGATGAGAAGTGTGATCTTCAAGATTTGAAAAGTTGTAGCTTGAGATTAAATATAAAAAAATTAATAAATACCTTTGTAATTTGTTATCAGATCAATTTCTTCACATAAATTGTTATCTAAAAGTCAATGGAATGATATTCCTATTGAAATAAAAGATGTTGAGATGCTTCTTAGGTTGAGATGTATTGGTGTAGATGGTAGTTTTGCTTTAAAGTGGTCTAAACATGTCAAACAAATTGCTAGTGAGCTGTATTTTGAGAATAATAATACGAAACTGAATAGAATTATAGCCAGAATACTCTCAAAAGGTGAGAAGTGTGATCTTCAAGATTTTAAAAGTTGTAGCTTGAGATTAAATATACAAAAATTAATAAATATCATTGTCATTGGTTATCGGATCAATTTGTTCACATAAATTGTTGTCCGAAAGTCCATGGAATGATATTCCTATTGGAATAAAAGATGTTGAGATGCTTCTTAGGTTGAGATGTATTGGTGTAGATGGTAGTTCTACTTTAAATTGGTCTAAACATGTCAAAGAAATTGCTAGTGAGCAACATTTTGAGAATGACAATATGAAACTGAATAGAATTAAAGTCAGAATACTCTCGAAAGATGAGAAGTGTGATCTTCGAGTTTTTAAAAGTTGTAGCTTGAGATTAAATATAAAAAAATTAATAAATACCTTTGTCATTGGTTATCAGATCAATTTATTCACATAAATTGTTTGGTAAAAGTCAATGGAATGATATTCATATTGGAATAAAAGATGTTGAGATGCTTCTTAGGTTGAGATCTATTGGTGTAGATGGTAGTTTTCGTTTAAAGTGGTCTATACATGTCAAACAAAATGCTAGTGAGCTCCATTTTGAGAATGACAATACGAAACTGAATAGAATTAAAGTCAGAATACTCTCGAAAGATGAGAAGTATGATATTCAAGATTTTAAAAGTTGTAGGTTGAGATTAAATATAAACAAATTAATAAATACCATTGTCATTTGTTATCGGATCAATTTGTTCACACAAATTGTTGTCTAAAAGTTCATAGAATGATATTCCAATTGGAATAAAAGATGTTGAGATGCTTCTTAGGTTGAGATGTATTGGTGTAGATGGTAGTTCTGCTTTAAAGTGGTCTAAACATGTTAAACAAATTGCTAGTGAGCTCCATTTTGAGAATGACAATACGAAACTAAATAGAATTAAAGTCAGAATACTCTCAAAAGATGAGAAGTGTGATCTTCAAGATTTGAAAAGTTGTAGCTTGAGATTAAATATAAAAAAATTAATAAATACCTTTGTAATTTGTTATCGATCAATTTCTTCACATAAATTGTTATCTAAAAGTCAATGGAATGATATTCCTATTGAAATAAAAGATGTTGAGATGCTTCTTAGGTTGAGATGTATTGGTGTAGATGGTAGTTTTGCTTTAAAGTGGTCTAAACATGTCAAACAAATTGCTAGTGAGCTGTATTTTGAGAATAATAATACGAAACTGAATAGAATTATAGCCAGAATACTCTCAAAAGGTGAGAAGTGTGATCTTCAAGATTTTAAAAGTTGTAGCTTGAGATTAAATATACAAAAATTAATAAATATCATTGTCATTGGTTATCGATCAATTTGTTCACATAAATTGTTGTCCGAAAGTCCATGGAATGATATTCCTATTGGAATAAAAGATGTTGAGATGCTTCTTAGGTTGAGATGTATTGGTGTAGATGGTAGTTCTACTTTAAATTGGTCTAAACATGTCAAAGAAATTGCTAGTGAGCAACATTTTGAGAATGACAATATGAAACCTGAATAGAATTAAAGTCGAATACTCTCGAAAGATGAGAAGTGTGATCTTCGAGTTTTTAAAAGTTGTAGCTTGAGATTAAATATAAAAAAATTAATAAATACCTTTGTCATTGGTTATCGGATCAATTTATTCACATAAATTGTTTGGTAAAAGTCAATGGAATGATATTCATATTGGAATAAAAGATGTTGAGATGCTTCTTAGGTTGAGATCTATTGGTGTAGATGGTAGTTTTCGTTTAAAGTGGTCTATACATGTCAAACAAAATGCTAGTGAGCTCCATTTTGAGAATGACAATACGAAACTGAATAGAATTAAAGTCAGAATACTCTCGAAAGATGAGAAGTATGATATTCAAGATTTTAAAAGTTGTAGGTTGAGATTAAATATAAACAAATTAATAAATACCATTGTCATTTGTTATCGGATCAATTTGTTCACACAAATTGTTGTCTAAAAGTTCATAGAATGATATTCCAATTGGAATAAAAGATGTTGAGATGCTTCTTAGGTTGAGATGTATTGGTGTAGATGGTAGTTCTGCTTTAAAGTGGTCTAAACATGTTAAACAAATTGCTAGTGAGCTCCATTTTGAGAATGACAATACGAAACTAAATAGAATTAAAGTCAGAATACTCTCAAAAGATGAGAAGTGTGATCTTCAAGATTTGAAAAGTTGTAGCTTGAGATTAAATATAAAAAAATTAATAAATACCTTTGTAATTTGTTATCGGATCAATTTCTTCACATAAATTGTTATCTAAAAGTCAATGGAATGATATTCCTATTGAAATAAAAGATGTTGAGATGCTTCTTAGGTTGAGATGTATTGGTGTAGATGGTAGTTTTGCTTTAAAGTGGTCTAAACATGTCAAACAAATTGCTAGTGAGCTGTATTTTGAGAATAATAATACGAAACTGAATAGAATTATAGCCAGAATACTCTCAAAAGGTGAGAAGTGTGATCTTCAAGATTTTAAAAGTTGTAGCTTGAGATTAAATATACAAAAATTAATAAATATCATTGTCATTGGTTATCGGATCAATTTGTTCACATAAATTGTTGTCCGAAAGTCCATGGAATGATATTCCTATTGGAATAAAAGATGTTGAGATGCTTCTTAGGTTGAGATGTATTGGTGTAGATGGTAGTTCTACTTTAAATTGGTCTAAACATGTCAAAGAAATTGCTAGTGAGCAACATTTTGAGAATGACAATATGAAACTGAATAGAATTAAAGTCAGAATACTCTCGAAAGATGAGAAGTGTGATCTTCGAGTTTTTAAAAGTTGTAGCTTGAGATTAAATATAAAAAAATTAATAAATACCTTTGTCATTGGTTATCGGATCAATTTATTCACATAAATTGTTTGGTAAAAGTCAATGGAATGATATTCATATTGGAATAAAAGATGTTGAGATGCTTCTTAGGTTGAGATCTATTGGTGTAGATGGTAGTTTTCGTTTAAAGTGGTCTATACATGTCAAACAAAATGCTAGTGAGCTCCATTTTGAGAATGACAATACGAAACTGAATAGAATTAAAGTCAGAATACTCTCGAAAGATGAGAAGTATGATATTCAAGATTTTAAAAGTTGTAGGTTGAGATTAAATATAAACAAATTAATAAATACCATTGTCATTTGTTATCGGATCAATTTGTTCACACAAATTGTTGTCTAAAAGTTCATAGAATGATATTCCAATTGGAATAAAAGATGTTGAGATGCTTCTTAGGTTGAGATGTATTGGTGTAGATGGTAGTTCTGCTTTAAAGTGGTCTAAACATGTTAAACAAATTGCTAGTGAGCTCCATTTTGAGAATGACAATACGAAACTAAATAGAATTAAAGTCAGAATACTCTCAAAAGATGAGAAGTGTGATCTTCAAGATTTGAAAAGTTGTAGCTTGAGATTAAATATAAAAAAAATTATAAATACCTTTGTAATTTGTTATCGGATCAATTTCTTCACATAAATTGTTATCTAAAAGTCAATGGAATGATATTCCTATTGAAATAAAAGATGTTGAGATGCTTCTTAGGTTGAGATGTATTGGTGTAGATGGTAGTTTTGCTTTAAAGTGGTCTAAACATGTCAAACAAATTGCTAGTGAGCTGTATTTTGAGAATAATAATACGGACCGAATAGAATTATAGCCAGAATACTCTCAAAAGGTGAGAAGTGTGATCTTCAAGATTTTAAAAGTTGTAGCTTGAGATTAAATATACAAAAATTAATAAATATCATTGTCATTGGTTATCGATCAATTTGTTCACATAAATTGTTGTCCGAAAGTCCATGGAATGATATTCCTATTGGAATAAAAGATGTTGAGATGCTTCTTAGGTTGAGATGTATTGGTGTAGATGGTAGTTCTACTTTAAATTGGTCTAAACATGTCAAAGAAATTGCTAGTGAGCAACATTTTGAGAATGACAATATGAAACTGAATAGAATTAAAGTCAGAATACTCTCGAAAGATGAGAAGTGTGATCTTCGAGTTTTTAAAAGTTGTAGCTTGAGATTAAATATAAAAAAATTAATAAATACCTTTGTCATTGGTTATCGATCAATTTATTCACATAAATTGTTTGGTAAAAGTCAATGGAATGATATTCATATTGGAATAAAAGATGTTGAGATGCTTCTTAGGTTGAGATCTATTGGTGTAGATGGTAGTTTTCGTTTAAAGTGGTCTATACATGTCAAACAAAATGCTAGTGAGCTCCATTTTGAGAATGACAATACGAAACCGAATAGAATTAAAGTCGAATACTCTCGAAAGATGAGAAGTATGATATTCAAGATTTTAAAAGTTGTAGGTTGAGATTAAATATAAACAAATTAATAAATACCATTGTCATTTGTTATCGGATCAATTTGTTCACACAAATTGTTGTCTAAAAGTTCATAGAATGATATTCCAATTGGAATAAAAGATGTTGAGATGCTTCTTAGGTTGAGATGTATTGGTGTAGATGGTAGTTCCGCTTTAAAGTGGTCTAAACATGTTAAACAAATTGCTAGTGAGCTCCATTTTGAGAATGACAATACGAAACTAAATAGAATTAAAGTCGAATACTCTCAAAAGATGAGAAGTGTGATCTTCAAGATTTGAAAAGTTGTAGCTTGAGATTAAATATAAAAAAATTAATAAATACCTTTGTAATTTGTTATCGATCAATTTCTTCACATAAATTGTTATCTAAAAGTCAATGGAATGATATTCCTATTGAAATAAAAGATGTTGAGATGCTTCTTAGGTTGAGATGTATTGGTGTAGATGGTAGTTTTGCTTTAAAGTGGTCTAAACATGTCAAACAAATTGCTAGTGAGCTGTATTTTGAGAATAATAATACGAAACCGAATAGAATTATAGCCAGAATACTCTCAAAAGGTGAGAAGTGTGATCTTCAAGATTTTAAAAGTTGTAGCTTGAGATTAAATATACAAAAATTAATAAATATCATTGTCATTGGTTATCGGATCAATTTGTTCACATAAATTGTTGTCCGAAAGTCCATGGAATGATATTCCTATTGGAATAAAAGATGTTGAGATGCTTCTTAGGTTGAGATGTATTGGTGTAGATGGTAGTTCTACTTTAAATTGGTCTAAACATGTCAAAGAAATTGCTAGTGAGCAACATTTTGAGAATGACAATATGAAACTGAATAGAATTAAAGTCGAATACTCTCGAAAGATGAGAAGTGTGATCTTCGAGTTTTTAAAAGTTGTAGCTTGAGATTAAATATAAAAAAATTAATAAATACCTTTGTCATTGGTTATCGGATCAATTTATTCACATAAATTGTTTGGTAAAAGTCAATGGAATGATATTCATATTGGAATAAAAGATGTTGAGATGCTTCTTAGGTTGAGATCTATTGGTGTAGATGGTAGTTTTCGTTTAAAGTGGTCTATACATGTCAAACAAAATGCTAGTGAGCTCCATTTTGAGAATGACAATACGAACCTGAATAGAATTAAAGTCAGAATACTCTCGAAAGATGAGAAGTATGATATTCAAGATTTTAAAAGTTGTAGGTTGAGATTAAATATAAACAAATTAATAAATACCATTGTCATTTGTTATCGGATCAATTTGTTCACACAAATTGTTGTCTAAAAGTTCATAGAATGATATTCCAATTGGAATAAAAGATGTTGAGATGCTTCTTAGGTTGAGATGTATTGGTGTAGATGGTAGTTCTGCTTTAAAGTGGTCTAAACATGTTAAACAAATTGCTAGTGAGCTCCATTTTGAGAATGACAATACGAAACTAAATAGAATTAAAGTCGAATACTCTCAAAAGATGAGAAGTGTGATCTTCAAGATTTGAAAAGTTGTAGCTTGAGATTAAATATAAAAAAATTAATAAATACCTTTGTAATTTGTTATCGGATCAATTTCTTCACATAAATTGTTATCTAAAAGTCAATGGAATGATATTCCTATTGAAATAAAAGATGTTGAGATGCTTCTTAGGTTGAGATGTATTGGTGTAGATGGTAGTTTTGCTTTAAAGTGGTCTAAACATGTCAAACAAATTGCTAGTGAGCTGTATTTTGAGAATAATAATACGAAACTGAATAGAATTATAGCCAGAATACTCTCAAAAGGTGAGAAGTGTGATCTTCAAGATTTTAAAAGTTGTAGCTTGAGATTAAATATACAAAAATTAATAAATATCATTGTCATTGGTTATCGATCAATTTGTTCACATAAATTGTTGTCCGAAAGTCCATGGAATGATATTCCTATTGGAATAAAAGATGTTGAGATGCTTCTTAGGTTGAGATGTATTGGTGTAGATGGTAGTTCTACTTTAAATTGGTCTAAACATGTCAAAGAAATTGCTAGTGAGCAACATTTTGAGAATGACAATATGAAACCGGAATAGAATTAAAGTCGAATACTCTCGAAAGATGAGAAGTGTGATCTTCGAGTTTTTAAAAGTTGTAGCTTGAGATTAAATATAAAAAAATTAATAAATACCTTTGTCATTGGTTATCGGATCAATTTATTCACATAAATTGTTTGGTAAAAGTCAATGGAATGATATTCATATTGGAATAAAAGATGTTGAGATGCTTCTTAGGTTGAGATCTATTGGTGTAGATGGTAGTTTTCGTTTAAAGTGGTCTATACATGTCAAACAAAATGCTAGTGAGCTCCATTTTGAGAATGACAATACGGAACCTGAATAGAATTAAAGTCGAATACTCTCGAAAGATGAGAAGTATGATATTCAAGATTTTAAAAGTTGTAGGTTGAGATTAAATATAAACAAATTAATAAATACCATTGTCATTTGTTATCGGATCAATTTGTTCACACAAATTGTTGTCTAAAAGGTTCATAGAATGATATTCCAATTGGAATAAAAGATGTTGAGATGCTTCTTAGGTTGAGATGTATTGGTGTAGATGGTAGTTCTGCTTTAAAGTGGTCTAAACATGTTAAACAAATTGCTAGTGAGCTCCATTTTGAGAATGACAATACGAAACTAAATAGAATTAAAGTCGAATACTCTCAAAAGATGAGAAGTGTGATCTTCAAGATTTGAAAAGTTGTAGCTTGAGATTAAATATAAAAAAATTAATAAATACCTTTGTAATTTGTTATCGGATCAATTTCTTCACATAAATTGTTATCTAAAAGTCAATGGAATGATATTCCTATTGAAATAAAAGATGTTGAGATGCTTCTTAGGTTGAGATGTATTGGTGTAGATGGTAGTTTTGCTTTAAAGTGGTCTAAACATGTCAAACAAATTGCTAGTGAGCTGTATTTTGAGAATAATAATACGAAACTGAATAGAATTATAGCCAGAATACTCTCAAAAGGTGAGAAGTGTGATCTTCAAGATTTTAAAAGTTGTAGCTTGAGATTAAATATACAAAAATTAATAAATATCATTGTCATTGGTTATCGGATCAATTTGTTCACATAAATTGTTGTCCGAAAGTCCATGGAATGATATTCCTATTGGAATAAAAGATGTTGAGATGCTTCTTAGGTTGAGATGTATTGGTGTAGATGGTAGTTCTACTTTAAATTGGTCTAAACATGTCAAAGAAATTGCTAGTGAGCAACATTTTGAGAATGACAATATGAAACTGAATAGAATTAAAGTCAGAATACTCTCGAAAGATGAGAAGTGTGATCTTCGAGTTTTTAAAAGTTGTAGCTTGAGATTAAATATAAAAAAATTAATAAATACCTTTGTCATTGGTTATCGGATCAATTTATTCACATAAATTGTTTGGTAAAAGTCAATGGAATGATATTCATATTGGAATAAAAGATGTTGAGATGCTTCTTAGGTTGAGATCTATTGGTGTAGATGGTAGTTTTCGTTTAAAGTGGTCTATACATGTCAAACAAAATGCTAGTGAGCTCCATTTTGAGAATGACAATACGAAACTGAATAGAATTAAAGTCAGAATACTCTCGAAAGATGAGAAGTATGATATTCAAGATTTTAAAAGTTGTAGGTTGAGATTAAATATAAACAAATTAATAAATACCATTGTCATTTGTTATCGGATCAATTTGTTCACACAAATTGTTGTCTAAAAGTTCATAGAATGATATTCCAATTGGAATAAAAGATGTTGAGATGCTTCTTAGGTTGAGATGTATTGGTGTAGATGGTAGTTCTGCTTTAAAGTGGTCTAAACATGTTAAACAAATTGCTAGTGAGCTCCATTTTGAGAATGACAATACGAAACTAAATAGAATTAAAGTCGAATACTCTCAAAAGATGAGAAGTGTGATCTTCAAGATTTGAAAAGTTGTAGCTTGAGATTAAATATAAAAAAATTAATAAATACCTTTGTAATTTGTTATCGGATCAATTTCTTCACATAAATTGTTATCTAAAAGTCAATGGAATGATATTCCTATTGAAATAAAAGATGTTGAGATGCTTCTTAGGTTGAGATGTATTGGTGTAGATGGTAGTTTTGCTTTAAAGTGGTCTAAACATGTCAAACAAATTGCTAGTGAGCTGTATTTTGAGAATAATAATACGAAACTGAATAGAATTATAGCCGGAATACTCTCAAAAGGTGAGAAGTGTGATCTTCAAGATTTTAAAAGTTGTAGCTTGAGATTAAATATACAAAAATTAATAAATATCATTGTCATTGGTTATCGATCAATTTGTTCACATAAATTGTTGTCCGAAAGTCCATGGAATGATATTCCTATTGGAATAAAAGATGTTGAGATGCTTCTTAGGTTGAGATGTATTGGTGTAGATGGTAGTTCTACTTTAAATTGGTCTAAACATGTCAAAGAAATTGCTAGTGAGCAACATTTTGAGAATGACAATATGAAACCGAATAGAATTAAAGTCGAATACTCTCGAAAGATGAGAAGTGTGATCTTCGAGTTTTTAAAAGTTGTAGCTTGAGATTAAATATAAAAAAATTAATAAATACCTTTGTCATTGGTTATCGGATCAATTTATTCACATAAATTGTTTGGTAAAAGTCAATGGAATGATATTCATATTGGAATAAAAGATGTTGAGATGCTTCTTAGGTTGAGATCTATTGGTGTAGATGGTAGTTTTCGTTTAAAGTGGTCTATACATGTCAAACAAAATGCTAGTGAGCTCCATTTTGAGAATGACAATACGAAACTGAATAGAATTAAAGTCAGAATACTCTCGAAAGATGAGAAGTATGATATTCAAGATTTTAAAAGTTGTAGGTTGAGATTAAATATAAACAAATTAATAAATACCATTGTCATTTGTTATCGGATCAATTTGTTCACACAAATTGTTGTCTAAAAGTTCATAGAATGATATTCCAATTGGAATAAAAGATGTTGAGATGCTTCTTAGGTTGAGATGTATTGGTGTAGATGGTAGTTCCGCTTTAAAGTGGTCTAAACATGTTAAACAAATTGCTAGTGAGCTCCATTTTGAGAATGACAATACGAAACTAAATAGAATTAAAGTCAGAATACTCTCAAAAGATGAGAAGTGTGATCTTCAAGATTTGAAAAGTTGTAGCTTGAGATTAAATATAAAAAAATTAATAAATACCTTTGTAATTTGTTATCGGATCAATTTCTTCACATAAATTGTTATCTAAAAGTCAATGGAATGATATTCCTATTGAAATAAAAGATGTTGAGATGCTTCTTAGGTTGAGATGTATTGGTGTAGATGGTAGTTTTGCTTTAAAGTGGTCTAAACATGTCAAACAAATTGCTAGTGAGCTGTATTTTGAGAATAATAATACGAAACTGAATAGAATTATAGCCAGAATACTCTCAAAAGGTGAGAAGTGTGATCTTCAAGATTTTAAAAGTTGTAGCTTGAGATTAAATATACAAAAATTAATAAATATCATTGTCATTGGTTATCGATCAATTTGTTCACATAAATTGTTGTCCGAAAGTCCATGGAATGATATTCCTATTGGAATAAAAGATGTTGAGATGCTTCTTAGGTTGAGATGTATTGGTGTAGATGGTAGTTCTACTTTAAATTGGTCTAAACATGTCAAAGAAATTGCTAGTGAGCAACATTTTGAGAATGACAATATGAAACCGAATAGAATTAAAGTCAGAATACTCTCGAAAGATGAGAAGTGTGATCTTCGAGTTTTTAAAAGTTGTAGCTTGAGATTAAATATAAAAAAATTAATAAATACCTTTGTCATTGGTTATCGATCAATTTATTCACATAAATTGTTTGGTAAAAGTCAATGGAATGATATTCATATTGGAATAAAAGATGTTGAGATGCTTCTTAGGTTGAGATCTATTGGTGTAGATGGTAGTTTTCGTTTAAAGTGGTCTATACATGTCAAACAAAATGCTAGTGAGCTCCATTTTGAGAATGACAATACGAACCTGAATAGAATTAAAGTCGAATACTCTCGAAAGATGAGAAGTATGATATTCAAGATTTTAAAAGTTGTAGGTTGAGATTAAATATAAACAAATTAATAAATACCATTGTCATTTGTTATCGGATCAATTTGTTCACACAAATTGTTGTCTAAAAGTTCATAGAATGATATTCCAATTGGAATAAAAGATGTTGAGATGCTTCTTAGGTTGAGATGTATTGGTGTAGATGGTAGTTCCGCTTTAAAGTGGTCTAAACATGTTAAACAAATTGCTAGTGAGCTCCATTTTGAGAATGACAATACGAAACTAAATAGAATTAAAGTCGAATACTCTCAAAAGATGAGAAGTGTGATCTTCAAGATTTGAAAAGTTGTAGCTTGAGATTAAATATAAAAAAATTAATAAATACCTTTGTAATTTGTTATCGATCAATTTCTTCACATAAATTGTTATCTAAAAGTCAATGGAATGATATTCCTATTGAAATAAAAGATGTTGAGATGCTTCTTAGGTTGAGATGTATTGGTGTAGATGGTAGTTTTGCTTTAAAGTGGTCTAAACATGTCAAACAAATTGCTAGTGAGCTGTATTTTGAGAATAATAATACGAAACCGAATAGAATTATAGCCGGAATACTCTCAAAAGGTGAGAAGTGTGATCTTCAAGATTTTAAAAGTTGTAGCTTGAGATTAAATATACAAAAATTAATAAATATCATTGTCATTGGTTATCGGATCAATTTGTTCACATAAATTGTTGTCCTGAAAGTCCATGGAATGATATTCCTATTGGAAAAAAAGATGTTGAGATGCTTCTTAGGTTGAGATGTATTGGTGTAGATGGTAGTTCTACTTTAAATTGGTCTAAACATGTCAAAGAAATTGCTAGTGAGCAACATTTTGAGAATGACAATATGAAACTGAATAGAATTAAAGTCAGAATACTCTCGAAAGATGAGAAGTGTGATCTTCGAGTTTTTAAAAGTTGTAGCTTGAGATTAAATATAAAAAAATTAATAAATACCTTTGTCATTGGTTATCGGATCAATTTATTCACATAAATTGTTTGGTAAAAGTCAATGGAATGATATTCATATTGGAATAAAAGATGTTGAGATGCTTCTTAGGTTGAGATCTATTGGTGTAGATGGTAGTTTTCGTTTAAAGTGGTCTATACATGTCAAACAAAATGCTAGTGAGCTCCATTTTGAGAATGACAATACGAAACTGAATAGAATTAAAGTCAGAATACTCTCGAAAGATGAGAAGTATGATATTCAAGATTTTAAAAGTTGTAGGTTGAGATTAAATATAAACAAATTAATAAATACCATTGTCATTTGTTATCGGATCAATTTGTTCACACAAATTGTTGTCTAAAAGTTCATAGAATGATATTCCAATTGGAATAAAAGATGTTGAGATGCTTCTTAGGTTGAGATGTATTGGTGTAGATGGTAGTTCTGCTTTAAAGTGGTCTAAACATGTTAAACAAATTGCTAGTGAGCTCCATTTTGAGAATGACAATACGAAACTAAATAGAATTAAAGTCAGAATACTCTCAAAAGATGAGAAGTGTGATCTTCAAGATTTGAAAAGTTGTAGCTTGAGATTAAATATAAAAAAATTAATAAATACCTTTGTAATTTGTTATCAGATCAATTTCTTCACATAAATTGTTATCTAAAAGTCAATGGAATGATATTCCTATTGAAATAAAAGATGTTGAGATGCTTCTTAGGTTGAGATGTATTGGTGTAGATGGTAGTTTTGCTTTAAAGTGGTCTAAACATGTCAAACAAATTGCTAGTGAGCTGTATTTTGAGAAAATAATACTGAAACTGAATAGAATTATAGCCAGAATACTCTCAAAAGGTGAGAAGTGATCTCTTCAAGATTTTAAAAGTTGTAGCTTGAGATTAAATATACAAAAATTAATAAATATCATTGTCATTGGTTATCGATCAATTTGTTCACATAAATTGTTGTCCGAAAGTCCATGGAATGATATTCCTATTGGAATAAAAGATGTTGAGATGCTTCTTAGGTTGAGATGTATTGGTGTAGATGGTAGTTCTACTTTAAATTGGTCTAAACATGTCAAAGAAATTGCTAGTGAGCAACATTTTGAGAATGACAATATGAAACTGAATAGAATTAAAGTCAGAATACTCTCGAAAGATGAGAAGTGTGATCTTCGAGTTTTTAAAAGTTGTAGCTTGAGATTAAATATAAAAAAATTAATAAATACCTTTGTCATTGGTTATCGATCAATTTATTCACATAAATTGTTTGGTAAAAGTCAATGGAATGATATTCATATTGGAATAAAAGATGTTGAGATGCTTCTTAGGTTGAGATCTATTGGTGTAGATGGTAGTTTTCGTTTAAAGTGGTCTATACATGTCAAACAAAATGCTAGTGAGCTCCATTTTGAGAATGACAATACTGGCCCGGAATAGAATTAAAGTCGAATACTCTCGAAAGATGAGAAGTATGATATTCAAGATTTTAAAAGTTGTAGGTTGAGATTAAATATAAACAAATTAATAAATACCATTGTCATTTGTTATCGGATCAATTTGTTCACACAAATTGTTGTCTAAAAGTTCATAGAATGATATTCCAATTGGAATAAAAGATGTTGAGATGCTTCTTAGGTTGAGATGTATTGGTGTAGATGGTAGTTCTGCTTTAAAGTGGTCTAAACATGTTAAACAAATTGCTAGTGAGCTCCATTTTGAGAATGACAATACGAAACTAAATAGAATTAAAGTCGAATACTCTCGAAAGATGAGAAGTGTGATCTTCAAGATTTGAAAAGTTGTAGCTTGAGATTAAATATAAAAAAATTAATAAATACCTTTGTAATTTGTTATCGATCAATTTCTTCACATAAATTGTTATCTAAAAGTCAATGGAATGATATTCCTATTGAAATAAAAGATGTTGAGATGCTTCTTAGGTTGAGATGTATTGGTGTAGATGGTAGTTTTGCTTTAAAGTGGTCTAAACATGTCAAACAAATTGCTAGTGAGCTGTATTTTGAGAATAATAATACGAAACTGAATAGAATTATAGCCAGAATACTCTCAAAAGGTGAGAAGTGTGATCTTCAAGATTTTAAAAGTTGTAGCTTGAGATTAAATATACAAAAATTAATAAATATCATTGTCATTGGTTATCGGATCAATTTGTTCACATAAATTGTTGTCCGAAAGTCCATGGAATGATATTCCTATTGGAATAAAAGATGTTGAGATGCTTCTTAGGTTGAGATGTATTGGTGTAGATGGTAGTTCTACTTTAAATTGGTCTAAACATGTCAAAGAAATTGCTAGTGAGCAACATTTTGAGAATGACAATATGAAACCGAATAGAATTAAAGTCGAATACTCTCGAAAGATGAGAAGTGTGATCTTCGAGTTTTTAAAAGTTGTAGCTTGAGATTAAATATAAAAAAATTAATAAATACCTTTGTCATTGGTTATCGGATCAATTTATTCACATAAATTGTTTGGTAAAAGTCAATGGAATGATATTCTTATTGGAATAAAAGATGTTGAGATGCTTCTTAGGTTGAGATCTATTGGTGTAGATGGTAGTTTTCGTTTAAAGTGGTCTATACATGTCAAACAAAATGCTAGTGAGCTCCATTTTGAGAATGACAATACGAAACTGAATAGAATTAAAGTCAGAATACTCTCGAAAGATGAGAAGTATGATATTCAAGATTTTAAAAGTTGTAGGTTGAGATTAAATATAAACAAATTAATAAATACCATTGTCATTTGTTATCGGATCAATTTGTTCACACAAATTGTTGTCTAAAAGTTCATAGAATGATATTCCAATTGGAATAAAAGATGTTGAGATGCTTCTTAGGTTGAGATGTATTGGTGTAGATGGTAGTTCTGCTTTAAAGTGGTCTAAACATGTTAAACAAATTGCTAGTGAGCTCCATTTTGAGAATGACAATACGAAACTAAATAGAATTAAAGTCAGAATACTCTCGAAAGATGAAAAGTGTGATCTTCAAGTTTTAAAAGTTGTAGCTTGAGATTAAATATAAAAATATTAATAAATACCTTTGTCATTTGTTATTAGATCAATTTGTTCACATAAATTGTTGTCCCAAAGTCCATGGAATAATATTCCTATTGGAATAAAAGATGTTGAGATGCTTCTTAGGTTGAGATGTATTGGTGTAGATGGTAGTTTTGCTTTAAAGTGGTCTAAACATGTCAAACAAATTGCTAGTGAGCTCCATTTTGAGAATGACAATACGAAACTGAATAGAATTAAAGTCAGAATACTCTCAAAGGATGAGAAATGTGATCTTCAAGATTTTAAAAGTTGTAGTTTGAGATTAAATATAAAAAAATTAATAAATACCTTTGTCATTTGTTATCGGATCAATTTTTTCACATAAATTGTTGTCCCAAAGTCCATGGAATGATACTCCTATTGGAATAAAAGATGTTACGATGCTTCTTAGGTTGAGATGTATTGGTGTAGATGGTAGTTCTGCTTTAAAGTGGTCTAAACATGTCAAACAAATTGCTAGTGAGCTCCATTTTGAGAATGACAATATGAAACTGAATAGAATTAAAGTCAGAATACTCTCGAAAGATGAAAAGTGTGATCTTCAAGATTTTAAAAGTTGTAGCTTGAGATTAAATATAAAAAAATTAATAAATACCTTTGTCATTTGTTATCGGATCAATTTTTTCTCATAAATTGTTGTCCCAAAGTCCATGGAATGATATTCCTATTGGAATAAAAGATGTTGAGACGCTTCTTAGGTTGAGATGTATTGGTGTAGATGGTAGTTCTGCTTTAAAGTGGTCTAAACATGTCAAACAAATTGCAAGTGAGCTGCATTTTGAGAATGACAATACGAAACTGAATAGAATTAAAGTCAG
The DNA here is from genome assembly GCA_025388415.1 of Cynanchum wilfordii. Lineage (NCBI taxonomy): Eukaryota > Viridiplantae > Streptophyta > Magnoliopsida > Gentianales > Apocynaceae > Cynanchum > Cynanchum wilfordii. The sequence goes on along the minus strand of JAHSUH010002257.1, from coordinate 5,009 downwards.
AATACTCTCGAAAGATGAAAAGTGTGATCTTCAAGATTTTAAAAGGTGTTACACACTTTAAATGTTTGGGACACTTCTTTGTCCAACAACGGGTCTTGAAGTTAATAGAAGCTACTTAGTTTACTTGTAGGAGATGTTTCAACAATTAATACAATAAATTGGAGTAACTTCATTTTTCAAAAACCGATGTTAGCCATACGTCTACGTTGTGAGGAGAAAAAAAAAAACTTAGAGGTTACATTTTTTTTGTCAATATAATTTATATTTTTTTGTCAATATGTAAATTTATTATTATAAATATTTGTATGGTTATATAATTTGTTGTATAAATTTAAAGCTGTCAATCGATGAATCTTTGTCAAATTCAAAGGATAACAAGGTTAAAATCCAACAAAAGATACTTTTTATATATTCATATTAATTTTATTTTAGTGAAAATTTAGGGTAAACTATCCAGGTAACACCTCAACTTTTTGAAATTCCGGGTTTTGCACCTAAACTTTTTTTCTTCCAACTTTTGCACTCCAACTAAAAAAAATCACCTAATTTGCACCTCCGTCCAAAAATTCCGTCCAAACTCAAATCCGTCTATTTTTCAGGGGTATTTCAGTCTTTTCCTATTTCAAAATTTTTAAAATTTTTTTTTTTAATTCAACTGGCGGGTCGAACCCGCACCATTCAATTTCAATTCGAACCCGCAACCCCCACCATTCAATTTCAAATTTTTTTTAATTGAAAAAAATATTCAGGTGGCGGGATTTGAACCCGCACCGTGCGCTCCCGCACAGTTGTATTTTGCCGCTGTGCCATAAACATTATTTGTATTATTTTTAACAAATATTTTATTTATTATCTTTAAGGAGATTTTGGTTTTATAAAAAATAATTATTTTTTCTATTGGTAAAATTCAAACCTAACATCACGCCAAATTTAAACACACTTTGCCACTGCACCAATATTGTAAATTATATAATTTTTTACGAGTTTTATTTATTATCTTTAAAATATTTTTTTATAAGCTTTTCCACTGTACCAATGTTCTAGACTGTATTATTTTTTACATGAGTTTTATCTATTAACTTTAAGGTAATTTTTATTTTATAAAAAAATTTTAATTTTTGTTGTTAGCAGGATTCTAACCCAACGCGTGTTGAAACTAAACGCGCTTTTTTACAATACCAATATTTTAAATTCTATTATTTTTACAGGAGTGTTATTTATATATTTAAAAGATTTTCTTTAATAAATAAAAATCTTGTAAAAAAATACAATCTAGGTCATTGGTGCAGTGGCAAAGCGCGCTCATTTGAGAGCATGCGGTTTGGGGTTCAGGATATAGAATATATAATTTTTATATATAAAATAAATATTTTTAAAGATAATAAATAAAACTCATTTAAAAAATTATATAGTTTACAATATTGGTGAAGTGGCAAAGTGTGTTTAAATTTATGATGATGTTGGGTTCGAATCTAACCAATAACAAAAATAATTATTTTTTATAAAACAAAAATCTCCTTAAAGATAATAAATAAAATATTTGTTAAAAATAATACATATAATATTTATGACGCAGCGGCAAAACACAGCTTTGCGTGAGCGCGCGGTGCAGGTTCGAATCCCTCCAGTTGCAATATATTTTTTTATATATTTTCCGAATAAAAAAATTAAAAAATTTTTGAAATATAAAAAGACTGAAATACCCCTGGAAAATAGACGGATTTTGAGTTTGGACGGAATTTTTGGACGGAGGTGCAAATTAGGCGATTTTTTTTTGTTGGAGTGCAAAAGCTGGAAGAAAAAAAGTTTAGGTGCAAAACCCGGAATCCCAAAAAGTTGAGGTGTTACCTGGATAGTTTACCCGAAAATTTAAAATTGAATATTTTTTTAAGTTATACTAATAATTTAAATTTTGTCATTTCTCATTATCAGGTCAGCATTAATATAAGAATATCATTGAAATGTGTACAAGAGGTGATAAAAAATTTACGATCGGAACAAAAAAAATACAATAGTAGAAATTGGAATGACAAGTTTGCTTGAGAATAAATATACAAAAATTAATAAATATTTTTGTCATTGGTTATCGGATCAATTTGTTCACATAAATTGTTGTCTCCATGGAATGATATTCCTATTAGAATATAAGATGTTGAGATGTTTCTTAGGTTGAGATGTATTGGTGTAGATGGTAGTTCCGCTTTAAAGTGGTCTAAACATGCCAAACAAATTGCTAGTGAGCTGCATTTTGAGAATGACAATACGAAACTGAATAGAATTAAAGTCAGAATACTTTCGAAAGATAAGAAATGTGATCTTTAAGATTTTAAAAGGTGTTACACACTTTACATGTTTGGGGCACTTGTTTGTCCAACAACAAGTCTTGAAGTTAAAAGCAGCTACTTTGTGTATTTGTAGGAGATGTTTCAACCATTAATACAATAAATTGGAGTAACTTCATTTTTCAAAAACTGATGTTAGTCATACGTCTACGTTGTGAGGGGAAAAAAAGGCTTAGAGGTTGCATTTTTTTTAAATATAATTTATATTTTTTTAATATATATATAATATATAAATTTATTATTATAAATATTTGTATGGTAATATACTTTGTTGTAGAAATTTCAAGCTGCCAATCGATGAATCTTTGTGAAATTCAAAGGATAACAAGATTAAAATCAAACAAAAGGTACTTTTTATATATTCATATGAATTTTATTTTAGTCAAAATTTAAAATTGAATATTTTTTTAAAGATATACTAATAATTTAAATTTTGTCATTTCTCATTTTCAGGTCAGCATTAATACAAGAATATTATTGAAATGTGTACAAGAGGTGATAAAAAATTTATGGTCGGAACAAAAAAATACAATTGTAGAAATTGGAATGAGAAGTTTACTTGAGATTAAATATACAAAAATTAATAAATACCTTTGTCATTGGTTATCATATCAATTTGTTCACATAAATTGTTGTGTAAAAGTCTGTCGAATGATATTTCTATTGGAATAAAAGATGTTGAGATGCTTGTTAGGTTGAGATGTATTGGTGTAGATGGTAGTTATGCTTTAAAGTGGTCTAAACATTTCAAACAAATTGCTAGTGAGCTGCATTTTGAGAATGACAATACGAAACTTAATAGAATTAAAACCAGTATACTCACGAAAGATGAGAAGTGTGATCTTCAAGATTTTAAAAGGTTTTACACACTTTACATGTTTGTAAAGCTATAAAGGAGCTGAGCCGAACCGACCATCAAAAGTTTGAGCTTGTTTGTTTAATTTTGTAAGTGAAATATAATTATTTTTCATCATCATTTCTAATACATTTATACACAATTCTGTAAAGATTGATATAAAAATTGTAATATGTATCTATCTTTTTTAATGGTGTTGTAAAGAAATATATTATTTGACTAAATGACTTTAATCATCTACATAATGATATTATAAATGAGGATATTAATATTTTTCATGTTTCATCATTTTTATACGGTTATAGTTATATGTTAAAGTTGAAAATACTTTGACACCGTGTGATCATCTTCTAAACTCATGCATGTCCAAAGAATTTTATGTTCATTAAGAATCTTATTTTAAAATATGACATAGCATGAATACGAATATGTCAAAATTGAATTATTCATTTGTGGATGTTGTTGGAAAGTTGTGTCAAATATCTTCCGTATTATATGGTATGAAAGATATTGTCGGTGTCAGAAATATAAATCATCCAGATCTTGAAACATCATTTGAAAGAATGAAATTGCATATGAAAACAAAAAGTCATTGCAATGAAGAACATGACAATCTTCTCTTCCTCTTCTCTTCTTTTCCCTCAGCAGCCGTCGACTCCTCCTTTCTCCTCCCCTATTCTCTTCCGCCAGCTGCCATTTCTCTTTCTCCTTGGCCAAGGGAGAAATTTAGCTTTGGCTAAAACTTTTCCCTTGGCCGGATTAACATTCTACTGTTTTTGTGGTTTTTTTTTATTTCGTTTTTATTGTTTAGAAGAAAAAAAAATTTAAAACCCGGATTATATCTGGGCCCTTTATTCGTATTCGTATTCGTATTTGGTTTTCTTTTTAGGTATTCTATGAAATCTTTGATGCGCCCATGATGGATTAGACTATTGGTGAAAAAAGAAGATAAAATCGAACTCCCTTCGCAAATGAGGTTTGAAATCGACAGTATGAAGACCCTAGATTTAGACAAAATTTATGTTGTTTTTCTTTTTTTTGTATTTCTGTTTTTATTTTCTGCTTTTTCCGACTCACCTAATTTTTTTAGGTTGAATTTGCTCTTTGCGCCACTTAGTTTTAAGTTGGTGTTTTGTTTGCTCCACCTAGTTTAGGTTGGTGCTTTGTATTTCGTGACTGATTTTTAGTCATTCACTTTTGTATTGTTTTTATTTTAATGAATATTCCACTTATCAAAAAAAAAAAAAAAAAAAAAAACTTGACACTCTAATACGAAATGCAACTAAAAGTGATGTTTTGATGAAGACTCCAACAAAAACAAATCCGAAAGAAGATTGCATATAAGTTACATGTAAATCTAATACAAGTCAAGATATTGAGAATGAGGATATTGATAAATCATTAGATATATTGTTCGGACCAAACCACTATAAGCTATTACCCTCGGGTCCCAAACCCGACCCTACTAACTAAATGACTTTAATCATCTACATAATGATATTATAAATGAGGATATTAATATTTTTCATGTTTCATCATTTATATACAGTTATTGTTATATGTTAAACTTGAAAATACTTTGACACTATGTGATCATCTTCTAAACTCATGCATGTCCAAAGAATTTTATGTTCATGAAGAATTTTATTTTAAAATATTACATAGCATGGATACGAAGATGTCAAAATTTAATTATTCATTTGTGGATGTTGTTGGAAAGTTGTGTCAAATATCTTCCGTATTATATTATATGGTATGAAAGATATTGTAGGTGTGAAAAATATAAATCATCCAGATCTTGAAACATCATT